>PVJC01003119.1:0-33771 GCA_004026665.1 Murina feae
AGCACACTTCCCCCTCCTAGAAAGAAGCAAACACAGGAGACCATCTGGTCCACATTGTCTTAAAATGCTCTTCTATGGAAAAATTAAGTGATTACTTTGAAACATTCAGGAAATCCAATCAAACAGGATAAAAAATAAGAGTTTCAATCAGAATAATTACTTATTTCACATACATAATGGTGTAAGCCTTGGCTGATTGGAATATATTAGGTGGAGGTTTTTGTTTTAACTCTGTTTTACAGTCCTCAACGTCAATGAATTTGATTCCAATGTGGTCTCTGCCTTCTAATCACCAGCAATGCCAGCTCTAGCTGTGCTAGTTGTATTATGGTAGTGCTATCAGACTATGGATTAGGACTTTTCCAAAGAAGAAAGACTGTCATTGGTAATGGTTACAATTTGATGTTGCAAGCTGGTTCCACTATTTAGAAAGCTCCAGACACTTTTAAGTCTTTTCACGCCTTGGACCCGTGCAGAGTAGTACGCTTGCGATGTAGAGTTCTCATCACACGTATTGAACACCCAATCAATCTTTATACCTGCCTCTTGTGGGATGTATCACCTCCTTGCAGCCCCGGCTCCCAGTTTTACCTCGGAGACATTTCGGCTTGCTGGTCACTGGGGCACTGCTTGTAATGTCTCTAGTTGCAAGTACTTCATGCCACAAAATACAGATGTGAACGACTGAAAGGCCAGCCAGCTACTTGGCTGAGCACATAACTCCACTCGCCCAAAAGTTCATTACAGAGGCATCCAAGTGAATTTCTAACCAGTATAAATAATTGTTTCTGCAGTTGGGGTATCACGTGACTAGACCTTTCCCATGCCCTTCCTCTTGTAATTATAAAAATTTCACCACTTTATTGGAGCCCCTTACACGTCCAGCGCGGTTCAGGGTTCCTGTTCAGGGTTCGAGTCCTGAAGGAGGCCGCACACAAAATGAGAGAGAGAGACTAGAATCAATTTGGAAACTGGGGGACCAGGCATGGCATCTTTCCTCTACCAGGGTATATTGCCCACTAATGCCTGGGTCTCACCAGCCTTTTATTGAGTCTCTGAGAAAACAACCATATCCTTAGGCAGGAAATTCAGACAATAAACAGGCAGCAAGAATTTACATGTAAGTAACAAGTAGGGGTTTGCTTTAACTAACAAATGTTTCAACTTAATGAGTGCATAGCTCTGACCTTTCAGAGCAACCAAGGTTGGTGAAAACAATCAGTTTCCAGCACCACTTCCTAATGTAACCCCACATAACACACATGACATTAGAAACTGGAGTTAAGATTATAGCTCTGACGTGGACTTTGGTGACTTGAATTCCAGCCCACTATATAGTAGCTATGTAGACTTGGTTAAATCAGTTTCTTCATTGCTATCATCATCATTCATTTTGTAAGTTGCCTGTAAGGTAGCTCATGGTTTAGAATCTTAACGTGGTTTTTTTTTGTTGGTTTTTTTTTTTTACATTAATGATTGTACATTTAGGAACCCACCTCACTGGGGCATTGTCCTTTCCACCACTGAGTGCCTCTGCTCTCATTTCTGTCCTTCTGATAAGACTGCTTTTATGGAAGCAGCCATAGTTACAGTACAGTGTGTGTGTGGGGGGGAGTGCCCAGCCCGTCTGTAGGACAACTGTGCCCACCTGTACCAGACCTACAGATGCCCCTGCTTAATTCTTCTTATTAATTAAAAATATGAAGTGAGCTTTGGGACTTGTACACATTCCATCTCCCTTCCCTGAAATAACACTGACTGACAGACCAGGAAACAGGTGTGTATTATGTGCCGTTGAGTTGGCTCCCACTCCTGGTGACTCTAAATGAGTGATGTCCACAATGTTCTGCCCTCAACAGCCCTGCTCAGCTCCCTAGACACCTGCCTATGGCTTCTTTCATGGAGCCAATCATTCTCATACTTGGTCTTCCTCTCCTGCTGCTTTCTGTTTTTCCCAGCATTGTGGTCTTTTCCAAAGAACCCTGCCTTCTCATGATGTGCCCCAAATATAGAAGACTTGCTTTAGAGACCCCCCCACCTGTACAACACAAGAAATGGGCTAATGTGCGGCTGAGTGGAGAACATTGAAAAGACTATGAGGTGATTGGTGCATGTCTGAGAAATTAATAAACTTTCACAGGATGAATGTGTCCCTGGTCCTTCCCTCACAGTGGATTCTGCTTCTCTGAGAAGTACTTGTAATGTTAGTGATCAGATTAGGAGCAAAAACAAAAAAAGATATTATTACCTTGTGTGCTTGTTAAGTTCATGTCAGCATGTATTGAGTGCCTATTATTTGAAAGGCACCTTTAGAGCCTGTGAGATTGAATAACAGAGTACAGATATGCAAGTGCCTGTCCCAGAAGCCAGGTGGGTAAGTACCTATAAATGCAATGGGAGAGAGACGTTGGCAACACTTGCTGAAAGATGGGAGGCATTAGGTGGGTCCTGAAAGCCTGGTAGGAGTTACATTTAGAAAACCTTGCAGAAAGAACTGTGCAGTGTCATCAAAGGGACGGTGGTGATGCCCAGAAGCATGGAGAGGACATTGAATGGAGGAGTTTTTCAGCAAATGAGAGCTTGCTGTAACTGGAATATACAGGGTATTGTGACAAAGATGAAAGTCATGGCAAGTGGCACTAGAAAGGCAAGCTCCTGCTGCAGAAGGGAGAGCTGCATTGGCATAGTGGCTTATATTTAATTAAAGAAAGCCAGAAGTTCCTCGATGCATCACCCCCTAAAATTCTTACTTGTTTGAAATCAGGAATGGGTTTTATTCATCTCTTTATCCCTGTATATTGGAAATTCTCAAAAATGTCTGTCGAATGAATGAGTAAAATAATAAGAGGATAGAAGCACTCCAATGATGTCTGAGTTAGAAGGACAACTGTGTATAAGGTAAGGATGGGCAAGGGAATAAAAGGAGGATAACCCATCCAGAAGCCAATGAAATAATCTTGCCCATAATCAAGAGAGCCTGCTCTAGAGTCATGGGCGTGAAAGGAATAATTTTATGGAGGGGGAATCATTAGTGATCGGACGAATGTGATGGGGCATAAACAAAGAGAGAAGTCAAAAATAATAGGTTTAGGGCCAGAGAAACCAGGAAGATGGTGCTATATGAGGGTGACAAGGTTGTGATTTTAACAATTGTCATCAGAATTATAAGAGAAATAATTGGTTTTATTTAGAAACTATAGGAAGGTGAGGCCTGAAGGCTTGATGCTGAAAGAAAGAAATTAAGAGGATTTCATTTTGCATCGTAAGTTAAGAATTTGGTCCTGGAAATAAAGAGGGCAGGCAGTGAGAGAATGAATCAAGAGGCCTAGTAAGGTGGCAGAAGGCTGGAAGCTGAGGAGAAAGACGGCCATTGAGAAAGTTTAAAGACCAGGTGGCAAAAAGACTTAAGATATTGAAAACATTTTTTTGATGTGTGCTCTGTGGTTTTGCAACTTAGTACCCTTTCATCTTCCCAAACCTTGCATAATGTCATTTTTATTTTCACTATTCAACGTAAGGCTCTGGCAAAGAAAGACTGTCTTGTTCATGATTGCAACTTAAAACTTAGCCAAGTGTCTAAGACTGATATTAAGTGCTCAATGCCCATTTGTTGAATGAATCAATTCAATGGTTCAGGAACAGAATATGAGGTCAGTTTTGGGACTCCTAAAACTGGAGTTTCTGTGGGACATCCATGAGTAAATCATTCCAGACGTCTGGAAATATAAATCAATTTATCTGTCTATTTCTATCAGTCTGCCTGTCTATCTATCTATCTGGTTTCAGATATTATGCAATAAACATCAGAATTCAGATATACCCTGTGGTCATTTACCTATGCTTGAAAATCATTTTGGTTTCCTTCCATCCTTATTTTGTTTTAATTCATTGAAAATTTATACTCATTTAAAAATTGGTTTCATATTGAATTCAGTTGAAAATGTCCAAGAATCGCCATCTGTTTTTCTGGGCCAGTAGCAGGGCATTTCTCCCATTTCACTTTTTAAATTGCTGAGTCTCAGCACTAAGCAAACCTATAAATTCAACACAACTCTCATCAAGATCCTACTGGATTTTTCCCCTTGATGTAATAATTCTAAAATTGACAGGAAGAATAAACATACAACAGCCAAGACCACTTAGAAAACAGTGGAATCCTACTACCACATATATTAAAATGTAAAGTAAGAGTGATTAAAATAATTTTAAAATTGTTTTTGCTGTTGTTGTTGACGGCTCACAAGAGGAGAAAGCTACTCCTCTTCCTCTCTTTACTTCGGGAAACAGAGGCCAGCACCAGCATTGTGACTGCGCACTTCTGAGTTGCCCTTTACACATTCACATCCTACACATCTGAAAAGAGGTGGTAAAACCTCGGGTTGTTTTTTAGGACTATTGAAGGGTAGTAAAGGGTAGGGTAATCAAGAGGAGGAAAGGGATTTTTATGTTGCATGAAGAAGAAATGGGCTACCCAAAGAGAGAAATACAGCTCAGACATAAGTGAGAAGCCAAATGGGTTGTTTGGAGGAGCAGAAATCTGTCCATCTTATCACAGCTCTGGGGAGAGATGAATGATTGGAGAATGCCTGCAAGAATAGACTCTTAAGCATATTATCTTCCAGACTAGAGACAATGGCTTCTGTGGCAGAACCAGAGCGCCAGCGGTGGCCTGATGGCAGGAGATCCATTGCAGCAACCTTTCTTAGCAAAAGGACCACATGGTGCTGATGGCCAAAGACAAAGATCAAGACATGGCCCACATTATCTGGGACCATGCCTTGAACTTCCATGAAGGTGCACTTGTTGCACTTAAGTGTCATTGAGCAAATTCATATTCCTTTTAAATGAGACAAAGAGAAACGAGTAAAAGAATCGAGAAGAGGCATGGATTTAGAAATCGATAAGTGGCCCATTCCTTTTTTAGGTTTGATGGGACAACTACTATCTTATAGCTTCCTATATCACTCTTCATGCCATACTAAAATTCAGATAGTTCAAAAACATAAAGTATTGTCATAAAAAACTGGAAAAATTAATAAGGACATTTATGTAAATTGTGGTAGTATTTAATCATGAAATTAAAGCTACAAATAAAAGAAGATTTGAAACATATAAAATTAAAATCTATACAAAATGGAATTACCACTATAAACAAGGCTTAATAACAAAAAATGGATAAAATATTTATAATATTATTAATAAGAAATAAGTTTAATATGCAAAATGCCTTTATATATAAAAAAACAAGATATGCATCCCAATAGAAAAAGGCAAAGAAATGAACTGGTAATTAAAATAATATATAGCCCCCAAAAAACACCCATAAAAAGATGTTTAGTCTCATTAACATTCAGCAATCAAAATTTAAATTTGATTAGTTATTTTTCTAATAATTTATTATTAAGTATTGTCAAGAATGTGGGGAGAAAAATGAAACATCTCCACAATGTTACTGGTGGGAATTTCAAGTGTTGCCTACTTTTGGTAGAACAGTTGGGCAATATTTTTTTGCCATTTTAAGAAACTGAAATATAATTGACATCTAACATTGTATTAGTTTTAGGTGTACAACATAGTGATTTTATATATTTATATATTTCAAAATGATTACCATAATAAGTTTAGTTAACATTCATTCCCACAGAGTTACATTTTTTTTTCCCTGTGATGAGAACTTTTTTCTTGTGATGAGAATTCCTTTAGTAACTTTCAGATATATATTACAGTATTGTTCACTATAGTTACCATACCATAACTTACATCCCCAGGATTTATTTATCTTATAACTTGTACCTTTTCACCACCTTCACTTATTTCGCCCCCACCTTCCTACCCCCATCTCTGGCTACCACAAGTCTGTTCTCTACATCTATGATTTTAGGTTTTTGGGGTTTCTTTTTTTTGTTTGTTTGTTTTTTTAATTTCACATATAAGAAACAATATTTGTCTCTTTCTGTCTGACTTATTTCACTTAGCCTAATGCCTTCAAGGTCCATTCATGTTGTCACAATTAGCAAGATTTATTTATTTATTGAATTTTTAAAATTTATTTATTTTTTCATTAATCCTCACCGGAGGGTATTTTTCTATTGATTTTTAGGGAGAGTGGAAGAGAGAGGTAATGACAGAGAGAAACATTGATGTGAGAGAAACATATCGATTGGCTGCCTCCTGCACTCACCCTGACCAGGACCTAGTTTGGGGAAGAGCCTGCAACCACAGTACATGCCTTTGACCAGAGTTTAACTCTAGACCCTTGATCTGCAGGCCAACACTCTATCCACTGAACCAAACTGGCTAGGGCAGGTTTTATTTTTTATAGCTGGATAATATTTGTCAATGTTTATGTAAATTAGAAAATGTGAATTCCCTTTTATTTTGAAACTCTATTTCTAGGAATTTAGTCTAAGGAGAAAACTGGTCAAGTGCATCAAGATGTGCTCATCAATTCATCCTCTCAGTTATTTATGTTCTCATTCACCCAACAGATATTTTGTTAATGCCCATCATAGGCTTGACTATGAACAACTGGATGCACTGGGAAGACAATGGTCACCGATTTTGTAGAGCTTATGTTATGACTAAGGATAGAGACACAAACCAGGAAAGCAAATTAAAAAAATAACTTCCAGTTACTTGTAAGGGAACTTATAAGTACTTCCAGTTACTTATAAAAGAACAGGTAATGTACAATACATAGGAATTCCAGAGAAGATCTCCCTAGGAAAGTGTCTTTAAGGGGAGACAAACAATGAAAAGAAAGCTAGATGAGAGTCCTGTGGATGAAGGACTTCCCAACCAGTAAAAGGACCATGTGCAAAAGCTCGAGGGGAAAAATAGCATCACATGTTTGAGGAACAGAATGGTTGGCATGCTGTGTGAGGAGGGGTAGTACAGGTGGCAGTGAAGAGACAGATAACATTCAGGTCATACAGGCCCTGTTAGGCCATGAAAAGGAGTTTGGGTTTTATTTTAAAGGTAATAGAAAGCCATTGATGGCCTTTTAACAAACAAAAAGTGACAAGATAGGATTTATATTTGAACAAGCTCACTCTTGAAGCTTTGTGGATAATGGATTGGAAGTGGGCAAGAGCAGATATTTGCTGCAGCACTATTTATAATAGTGAAAAAAATGGAAATAGAAAATACCCAGGGGATTGATCATAATAATCATAATGGAGAATTATATATCTGTATGGAAAAATATCCACAATTTTTGAGTAAAAGTGTGCATGTGCACAGATGTGCACGTGCTTGCTGGCAAGCACATATGAGAAAGATGGTCACAAAAATGATAATAGAAGTGGTTGACTCTGCCCTTCTTATAATATAAAATTAGTGGAATTTTATGTGTTTTTATAGCTTTTCATGAATAGGTGTGTGTTTTATAATTAGAAAAATAAATATCTTTTCAATTTAGAGAAAAAAGATAGACTTATCTACACAGGGGAAATCCTTTAATTCATTTTATAGTCTCTTCATTTCTGTTTGCCTCCTTCAATTGTTTGCCATTTCTTAATGTGAACTGGCATTAGGGTCCAGTAAAATACACATGTGGATTATTGGAGGTCTTGTCCTTCCAATGTAGTGTTTCAATCTGTGCATGCTATTCTTCTGCCAAAACATGTCGATTCGTTATTTCCCATTAATTCTCAATGGGCAATGAACACGCATCTTGGCGGACACCTGCTAATTACTTAAAGAAAGAAGTCTAAATTTAGGCTCTCCTCTCAGGCTACGGTCTTTGTAACTCAAAGAAACTGGATAATTTTCATTAAAAGAGACATTTTTATTTTAAATCTTCTGATATTAGGCTAGCTTTAGCTTTTATTTTGAAAGACGTAAAGATTACAAAGTGGCTTCAGCTTCAAACTATCAAGTCCTCTTGATATCATCCCAGATATGCGTGACATCATCCCAGATACGCGTGAATCCTACACAGGTCCTTGGGAGCCTGGGGCTGGTTTGAACATGTTTTCTGAAAGGGCACCCCTTTTTTTGCTGCCTTACATTGTAGCACTGTGACATTTTTCTACAGTAAAAGGAAGAACTGACCTGGAATTGTAATCTATCTGGTTAATTTTCACTCTTTTCAAAAAGTGGGAAACAGTAGTTTTCCTTTCTCTAAGTTCTAGATGCTATCTCTCCTGCCTTCCCATTTTATAACCCCATCTCTATGATACATTTCCCTCGATTTATCATAGAAAATAGCTTAGCCTTCATGCTTTCTTGGCCTTATGTCTCTTACCTTTTCGGTTCTTCGCAAAATTGTCCTTTACCCCAAGTCACAATTATTAACTTAGAGTCATTAAATCATGGCTTCCAAGTAAATACTCAAATTCTTTGTGCATTAACTCAGTCCTTGAAATTATCCACGGCTCTTCTGGTTGGTTGAAGACTTAGTTTTGGGATTTAGGGAAGAGGATGGTAATAATGATGATGGTGATTAGTTAAGTATTAAGACTGCTGAATGCACCATAGAGTCCTCCTGCATAACCATGACATCCCTGGTACCTGTATGTTTACCTAACTTTTTGTGGGAAAAAAAAACCACACATAAATAACACATCTTCATTGCAGAAAAGCCTAACAGAAGTAGCAAAAAAGTTTGCCTGTAATTTTACCACCCACGGCAAATAAAATACTGCTAACACAATGATATAAGTGAGTATAAGTTATGTATTGCTTTTGAGTGTTTCACATTATTTATGTTCTGCCTATTTAACCTCATTTTTCCATGTGTCCAACTTTTATTTCTAAACGATCAAATTATTTTTGTCTTGTGTGCACTGCCTAGAAGATTTGAATATTTTTTTCATTTTTAATAACTTTTTAATAATCACCTTTTGGGAAGTGACGATTTAAAAGAATTGTTCCACTTCTGAAGATGAACTGTTCCCCCATGTTGCGTCCTACAGGTGGTCTAAAATTGTGTTCTGCATTTGGTATGGAATTCCATGTTTCGAGAATTAAAGATAAGAGGTTCTTTCCCTTAGTGCAGTGTTCCTCAAAGTGTGGTTTGTGAACCAACTGCATCAGAAACTTCTCTCCGTGATCCTGATAGAGCCCAGACATCTGCCTCTGTATTAAGCAGTCCAGAGCCCCTATCTTAGTGCACTTGACCATTCCTGCCCACTACTAGTCTACACCAAATGTGTCTGTTTCCAAAATTATAGTAGCAAGACAATTCACCAAATTCCCATTACTGTAAAATGATAATATTGATTTTCACTGATCATATAACCAGTGAAGATGTTTTCGCTTCTCACTATGTTTCAGTTTGTCTTTTATGTTTAGCTCACTGGGGTGAAGAACTTCATTTGAGTCACTCTAATTCATAATACGAAAGTGGTTTAAGTTTTTAAAGGTTAGACATGTTATGCATTAAATGGATGGGTAGGCTAACCTAACTAATGTTAATACTAAAGAAAGAGTAAATGTGTAAAACACAGCAACTTTTGTTTTACAGTCACATTGAAAATCTAAAAAATCTGAACGTTGCTAGGGGACCGCCAGTGGATGTCACCAGTGCGCCATGGATTTGTAGAACCAAGCCTTGCTTTTGCTGTTACCTCTCAGAAATAACTGAGGCTGGTGGTTTTGTACTTTCACAACATCCATTTTCCCCCTTTCTTATAAATTATTGACTGATTCTGTACCAATTAGTTCTACCAGTTGGTAGGTTTGTTACCAAGTTAAGCTTTAAGACAAGAACCTGGACTCAAATGATTAAAAATTTAGAGGCAGTTGATTAAATATGCAGATAGTCTGTGAAGCTATTTTTTGAAACCATTACATTGCCTTTTAATACTAATGATTTGTATAATTAATAAAAACAAGCTTGAAAGCATTAAAGAAAGAAATGAGATATTAAAGGCAATTGGGCTAAATGCCAAGAAGTAAGAATATAATGCGATCAGGGCACATTTACCCTATAAGTTAGTTCTAGCTGTTTTGTTTTAATAATGTGATTCTCTTTTTAGCAAAGACTATGCATTGAACTCTGCAATTGTTTTGGAAATTATGTGCCGGATCAGTGAGTGGTCTGAGGTCTAATTAAGTACATTTTGAGGATTGTATACTTTTTCTTCCAATTAAAAATCTTAATTACTTCAGTGAATTTTCTGATTTGAAGGTTTGTTGTGAAGCATAAGCAGTGAAGCGTAGTTGTCCAGATCAAACTGGGATTGCTGTGGAGATCCCTTGGCTTACCATAAAGCTATTTTTAGTTAATTATAAAATTATGACATTGCCCTCGCAACTCTGACCCTCAAATTCATGTTTTTAAAATGCATTTTTCTCCAGATCATGGATTCTTTTTTGCTACGAGCACAGATTTGGAGACAGTCCAGGCCCTTCCATTGTGCGATAGCAGAAAAAAAACATTTAAACTCATTATACTTCTCCTCTCTCAGCTGTATTATAGGGCAAATCAAACCATGCCTATTATGGGAAGAAATAACTATTATTTAGGGGCTCTGCTAAGTGTTAGGCACTATCTATCATAGGGTCTTTGCATGGTTTACCTCTTTTAATCATTGGAAAAAACACCTCAAAAGATAATGTTGTGCTATTCTGATATCACAGAACAGAAAACAGAACTAAAATACTGGAGCTTGCTTTTAAATCTTGGGGTGTCTGGCTGAGTTGCCTAAGATCTTTCACACAAGGGCTCTTTTTCAGTAAATACTGCTGTTGCCATGTTTTCTAAAACCCAGACATTGCCAAACACTGACCAAGCATTGGCTGTAATGTGCTCCGTGGGTAGTACATTGACGAAGGGACTGGCAGTGAGTGCCATTGATGCCCAAGGACAATGTTTCTGGACAGAAAATGTTTGACAAGCCTCCTCCAGTGCCCCTCGAAGGGGGCTCTGCCTGTGCCCACCCATAGGATTGAGTACAGTGACTTACAGTTTAGAGATTGTGGAGTCCAAGCCATGTAGGACGTTATTAAGCTTGGCACGTTGCTGTAGAAAAAAGAATATTCAAGACATTTTCAATCCTAACTTAGAGATGGCAAGAATGTGGAGAAGATAAACGATAACTTCAAGGCAATTTTAAGATTCTGGATTTAATGCTGGGATTTCCTATTTCTTCTCCTGTTAGGCCTGGACGTCACCTGTTTGGGGCTGATTATCAAACCTACCTCTGTGGGAGACGTTTTCCTGAAGATTGCTTTTGTAACTCCGGTTTTTGCTGGGGTTATCGTTAACTGTGTACTCTAACGTCATCCCAAACTCAGCACGACACAATTATATCTGTGGATAAACATTGTGAGCCGATAAAATAGCAATTGTAAAATGATTTAAAATAGGCTAAATGATTAAAAACAAAGGTTCTGGATTTTTAGAAGTATGTAGGTATATATAAGTATGTTGGTGGTATAATTTGTTTCCTATTTCTTCACATTTTAGTGTTTGTTTAGTGTTTGTTACTACCCACCCCACCCCACCCCGCCCCAGGATTTTGATAAAACTACTTTATTTTGTAGTAGCTTATATGTGTTGTTTTTCAGTTGGTATTTAGTAATCATGCATCTATCCATATCTATACCTATACCTATATCTATACCTATACCTATACCTATACCTATACCTGTACCTGTACCTGTACCTGTACCTGTACCTGTACCTGTACCTATACCTATACCTATACCTATACCTAGCTATCTATATATCTCATCTGTTTTTCCAAACCAGACGATAAAGCCTTTGCATAGAGGACCCTTGTCACTGGATGTGTGGTTGGAAGGGACCTGGGAGGCAGTATATATATGTAAGATGCAGGGGTGGAGGGTGAAAAAAACCATGAGCTTTGGGTACAGAAAAACAGGGATTCAAATCCACTTAACAGTTCTGAGGTTTGAGGACAAATAGCTTCTCTGTACTTCATTCACTTTCCATTTATAAAAGGAATTATTATCGTAAGGATTGAGATAATGTATATAAACTGTGAGGCCTAAGACTTGGCACAAAATCACTCAATAAATGCTGTTTTCAAAATTGTTAGCTTTTTCCTTACTCTATGTGAATACAACAATCATTCAACATAGTTTGATTAAAAGGATAAATGACTGCTATTATATGAATAACTTTCAAACCAATTGCTTTTTACATTTGTTCTTATCACTAGAGGCCTGGTGCATGGATTTCTGCACTGGTAGGGTCCCTCAGCTTGGCCTGTGGGGGTCAGGCTGAAACCAGCTCTCCTGCATCCCCCAAGAAGTCCTGGATTGTGAGAGGGCGTAGTCCAGGACCAGGGACCCCTCTGGTGCACCATTGGGGCCCAGGAGAGACTGCAGGAGGGCTGTAAGGCATGTCCTGCCCATCTCACCCAGTCCCAATCAGCCAGACCTCAGCAGCAAGCTAACTGACCGGTCAGAGCATCTTCCCCCTTGTGGTCCGTGTGTGTCATAGTGAGTGATCGAATGGCTGAATGTTTGGACACTTAGCATATTAGGCTTTTATTATATAGGATAATCTTCTAATGCTCTACCTCCCAAATAGTTTTCAATGTGAGCTTGTTGTCTCCAAAGTCTCTCTGGGTTCTGCTTTGGCTGATCACTGCCTCTTTATTTTTGGTAGGCTCTCTTGCCCTCCTTTTTACATCTACTTCCCCAGAAGTAGACTTTTTTTTTCTCACTCAAGGCTGTCTTCACTTATTCACTGTCTCGCTGTACTTCAAAGTACAACTTGAAATATATCTTTTCCATGAGACCTTCCAAGATGAAAATATTAGATTCACACAGCACACAGTTCTTTCAAATTTTTACATCTCTGAGGCTGTGATGAAGTAGACTTTGTAAAATTAGCATGCGTTTGAAACCCGCTACATGGAAATGCATTTCATGTATTATTTTCCATCCTCTGGAAGCTTCCTAATAAGCTAGGCACTCAAATATTTGCTAATTTGACTACTAGATACATTTCTAACCAAACCATACCAGAAAGAAAGACTGTAAAACAGCTAGAGGCCCAATGCACAAAATTCATGCAAGGGGGCTCGGCCCCCACTGCCGCTGTGGTGGCTGGCTTTGTCTTGGCCCCACTGCTGCAGTTCCGTCATGAAGGACATCTGGTCTAATTAGCATATTATGCTTTTATTATTATAGATCTTTCTCCACAATTTTAGAAAAAAAATTTCTCTCTCCACCATCACCAGTACCTTTATTCTTTTCTTTTTTTGAGGAATATGAAAATAATTTTTAGCTCATTTGTAGGTAATAAAATTTCCAAAAAATGTTTTGGCTATAATTATTTTCTCTACCTCCAATTAATCTTTTTAATGTCTTTTGATCATCTCCCATGTCTTAGATACTATTGTAGGTGCTAAGGAAATGAAACACAAAGAACATAAGGTTTCAGTTCTCAAAGAACCATGAAAAGGGAGGAGGACAAAGCCAGTAACAAATAAGTATAAAACTATGGTTGGTGCAGTGATAGAACTCAGGAATATAAAGGGTACACACAAAATGGGCAAATTCAACCTGCTTTCGGCTACCACTCTTTTAAAAATAAGATATTGAAAGGAATTTTAGAGACAGGAGAGGGAGTTTTACGTAATAAAGAGGGTCCATGGTAGAGGACTGCATAGATGTGGTCTTGGAGATGCCAAAATGCTTATCTTACTTGTACAGAGGATAGAGAAATGCCACAGGATAAGGGGGGAGGAAGACATTCATTCAGGATAAAGGAAAGTCACAGGATATCAGGAAGAAGGGAGCATATAGCTTTGAAACTGATGCAATGTAGCAGAATGATCAATGTGGAAAGCATGGGGGCCCTAAGTTATGAAAGGGTCCAATTAGAAAGGGTCAGGTTCAAACAAAGAAGCATATATAAAACAGAGACAAGGAGGCACGCCGCAGATTTTTATTTTTTTCCATTAAAGAGAGAGAGAGAACAGGTTTTGTCCATTCAGGGGCCCCTTCCCAGGGGTCTGCCTTTGGGGACACCCTTGCCCAGACTTTGTGTATGATTCTAATAAGCTTCTACATTTTTTATTAAAGAAATCTGTTAGTCTACAAATTTATTCTTCATCTTCGTCAGACAAGGACCCACGAGAAGAAGTCCGCACCCCAAACTCCACATTTCCTATAACCCCACGTTTCAATATCATCTCACAACTTGACCATGAAGATCTTGATTTAGTGGGCCCACACCCTTTTCCATACCCCTGCACTTCTTTTTCCTATTGAATTAACTTCAGAAAAACTTAACACTTATATCCCATGTTGGAAATTACAAATACATTCATGTGTATGTGCAAATATATATTTCCTTCATAGCCCTTCTTCATTTTATGCATGAAAGTATCATCTGAGGGCAATATTGATAATATGGCATATATACTGATGACATTTGCTATTACCTTACAAGATTATTGAGAATATGGACAAGATCTATTGTTACTATAAACATCTGTAAAGATAATAACATATTATATTTCTATATCATCTGATACTCTTCAAGGCATTTTTATGGATATCTGAGCCATGGGGGTAATGTTTTCTAGGAAAGATGTACCATGTTCATCACACAGTACAACGGACAGAATATTGGGCAAATGCCACATGCGGCAGCCTTTTCTCCACAAAGCCAGTCTAAATATTGAAGTAATTCTTGTCATGTCAGAAAGTGCAAATGTTCTTCAGGTATGGTTGGTTGATTTTATAAATGAGTTTTTCCACTTTCCATAGTTACGTCAACAGACATTTCATTAAATTATATTTAAAGATTTGACAAGGCAGGTCCTGTGGAAAGCATGCTAGCTTAAATCTCACCATCTCGTCACACTGTGATTGGTCTATGTGAGGTAGAGGCTGAAAGGATGGGCTTCATCAGCATGAACATTTGCAGAAAGTAATGAAATTTAATAATAAATAATTCCAAGAGGCCTTGTTAAGCTGGAACATTATTATCAAACTGAATATACATGTTGACAGCTATGCCAATAAATTTGAGAGCTGTGAACGTTTACCACATATAAAGTAATGAAGGTCCTGTAAAAGGCTGTGCTGCTCTTGTTCTAGGAGAGAGATTGCTAACTGACATCTTTTTTTTTTCTTTTTCAAAAGGAAAAAATGAGTCATAAAAATACTTCCAAGGACACATCTGCAAAGAAATGCAGTAGGTCTAAATAAAATGTAAGAAAAAAAAACCCTAACAAAGGTTATCGTATTATCTCTATTATCAAAATTAAGACTACATATCTAGATTGTCACAGCAATTTCCTTGAGGTTTTATAGCTTATCAAACTGAGAGAGCGTCTTTGGATTTTAGTTATGAATAGAAATATAAGATGATTACTTAATCCTTACATCTTGATTCTGAATGCAGAACTGAACACAAACTCATTATCATTGCTGCATTGAACTTAATAAAATTATGAGTGAATAAGTAAATACAATAATTAAAGACAGATGATGTTACTTTTGCAACTGCCGATAGTTTTTACAAAAAGGTAAAAGAAGCAGACAAGCTCTGTTAAATTTGTTTAGAATCCCTTGTTACAGAACATGGATACATTTAGGCATTAAATTGCCTTGGACATAAAAATACCTAGTATGCAACTTCACATAGAGAACTGCCAGCATAGATGATTACAATTGAGCTATGGCCAGAAGAGAATCAAATATATTATGGAGGCTAAAGGATAATAGATGAATTTGATAAGGAGACTCATTCTAATGAGGTTAGTTTTAGGCATAATTGCACAAACCCTATCATTATTGAAGATAACCAGCATAATCCCCTTAAATTCTTTTTTCACAGAGTGTTCTTTGGACTTCAACAAATTTTTATTTTCTTGTATGGGATCCAATAAACAGAAATGAAAGAATGAGGATGAATGACTATTCTTTGACTGTTGTGTTTTCCCATGAACATATCAAACCATGGAAGATTTAGCATCTACTTGTCCATTGTAGTCATCAGCAAACTAAAAGATATCTGGCTTGAATTGTTTGGGGGGAAAAAGTCCTGAAAATGTGTGTCCTGTGTCTATGATTCAGGGCATGTTGTAACTATTACTCTGAATCCTACATTAGTAGCATTGGACTGAAATAATTTTTCCCTTAATTTCTGTATGTCTATCAAATAAGAGATACTTTTAGGTGGGAATTAGGAAATCTGCTCTTTCTGTACTTCTCAACCCTTGTTTCAACTTTGCATTGACTGTCTTCTATGGATGTCTTCTCTAGCTACCCAGCTCCAACCCAAACTATACCAAGTTAGACATTACTAGTGGTCACCGATATCCATTTTTCCCCCTTCCAAGCACATGGAAGACCAACTTCTGGGCTGACTGGACCCTGTGATTTGTTCTGGCCAAAAGACTGTGTTGGTGAGAAGCCTGTGGGCCTTTCCCACTTGCTCTTGGCACATGAATGGAAGGGATGTATCCTCAGGGTGACCTGCTGCAAGGATTAAAGAAGGATCCTTTAGGCAGGGGTTGTCCCCCACAGAGCAAGATTCCCTTCACAAGGGCGTTGGTGCCGCTTAGTCTACCTCTTGAGTGTTTCCCTCCTGGAGGAGGTTGTCATGCTCCAGCACGGTCTGAAGCTGTCCACAAGGTGTGCTGGCTATGCAGCCTCTAGGAAGGTTCAGGACAAGGTCAGCCTCTGCCTTTGCCTTGTCCAGGGACAACTGACATGAGCTACAATATCTTTTTCAGGTGGCTACTACTTGTGCTGGGCCTGGGGCCACTTAGCAAGAGGCATGGGGTATGCAGAGATCAGATGCTGCTTGTTTGGGGTTCATGAATTTTTGAGAGATTTTAGAAGAGTCCTGAGCATGAAGCAAGACATTTCATTTATATGGAAAAACCACTGGCAATAGCTTGGGTTGGCCTACACGTTGGGTGAGGTGGGGTAGGGTCTCAAGGAATCACCAGGGTGGGCAAAGAGTTTTAGCCAGATCTATGGAGACTCAGATATTGTGTCTTCCTGCGGACTCAGTGGGGGAAGAGCTCAGAAAAGGAACAATGGATTCTGCCAGCACTTCTGTCTGTGAGAAAGCCTTCAGCCCTCGCTGAACAATTCAGTTCCTCCTTGTATGGCTTTGGTGTCTTCCCTGGCCAGACAACTCAATTCCTCCTCATATGTTCCTTGTGACTTTTCAATGCTGGAACTCAGAGTGAGTAAGTCTGCGTGCAGATCCTTTAAGTGAAATGTTTGGGACTCCAACATCCTTATGTCTCAATCCACCACAATTCCCTCTGGTTTTCACAGCCAGGAGTTATGGGGAATTCTCTTCCAAGCACTGGAACCCTGGGCTGGGGATGCTGTTGTGGGGCTGGGACCCTTTCTTCTTCAAGGGTGACCTCCACAGCTAAGATATCTCAGCTCCTCCTACCAGTATCCACGTGGCTTTTTCTGTATATCCTTAATTATAGGACTTCTGTCCAGCTAGATTGCAGGTGGTTCTCAATGATGGCTGTTCTGTAGTTTGGCTGTTGTTTTGATGTGGTTGTGGGAGGATGTGAGTACCACATTTACCTACTCTGTCATCTCGACTGGAGCCCACCTTTTCCTTGTTCTTTTTTTTTCTCCCCAAACATGTCTGGCTCGGTTTAGAGCTATATGTCCCTTCATGGATTTAAGGATCAGTTTGTCAGAGTGTATGAAACATCCTATTGTGCCTTTGATCAGAATTGCATTGACTTTATAGATGCCCATGGCATTGTGACTTTGTCTACATAATACACTTGAATAAAGACTGATACATACTCCAGTTTTGGATGATAATCTAATGGGACTATCAAGAGAAGTGAACCTGTGTTAGAGGTACTGTAGAAAGAAGAGCAGGTAGTGTTTAAAATGGAAAAGAATTTGGGAGAGGATTCAATTTTTAAAAACAGAAATAAGGAATGGGAAAAAATATTACTATGGCAGGGACTGAAATGACATTTTATCAGATTTGTGGACAGGGTGAAGGGGGTCCTGGAAAGAAATCACACGAGAATGCTAGTTACATTGTTTGTCTCTTCAATGTCCTGAAATTGCAAACTTTTGGAGTGTGTTTCAAAGTGGTAACCGTTTCCTGAAAATAACAAATACATTAGTTTTAAAAACCACTGCCAAATTCAAGCTTCTGAATCTGCCAGTTTACATGGTCTGTGCCAATGCATTCTTGTACACTCCAGTTGCCTCGTCCAGTGTCACTGCTGATGGGATACTGATGGATGGCATGACTCTGTTCCCCGGCAGCACTTTATAAATAGCATAATGCTCGAATCTACAGTACAATGGCAGTTCCTATTTTTTGCAGCATTGGACTGTCTGGAAACAAATGATTTCCCTAGTAGCAGGCCTCTAGATGGCTGTTGGACTCTGGGTCCATCCCAGTAAATATGTCAACAAGGTATTAAAACACAATGCTTATGTTTTTATTAATATAAACAGTTAGCCACAAAGCAAATTTACTATTTAAATGCAGCTGTGCTGCCATTAGTGTGGAAAGAATAACTAAATAAAATAAATGGATACCAGGGGAAATTTCAAGTACCCTGCCCATATTTGTTAGGTAAACATTACTGGGTGGCATTAATGTTAGCCCTTTATGTAACCAGTATTTTGCTTATAATTATTTTGGAGAACATATGTGTGTTTTTGCTCACAGATTTAAAAAAATATATATATTTCCTGACAATATTTGAGTGAGAAAAGGTTAGCCATCAAAAATTTGGCCAAAATAAAAATGTTACCAAAATTTCAAGATTTGTCATTTTAGAGGTATAGGCACTACTAAACTTGGTGGGATTAAGTTAAGTCAGGAATTTCCATCAGCTGATTAAGGGTTCTATAATAAGAATGCCAGGTGGCTAGCTAGACTAAAAAGACCCAAGAATAAATTCCACAGGAACTTTACAAAGGATATTGTAAGAATTGTAGACTTTGTTAATTATTTAGAGCTGCCAGGGGTTATATTATCATTTAATCAAATTTTTCCATTTTACTGGTGAGAACACCAAGTTCATCTCTAATTCGAAAATTACATACAAGGCTATTTTAATGTCATGTTGTATGCCTCCCCTCTCCTGTCTTGTAGTAATAGCTCCTTTCTGAACTCCAGCCTAGAGAATGGCCCCAAATTCTTAGATTCTGTCACACTCTCTTGTACAGGCTTTTGCCTTCTTTTTCAGTTTAAATGCTATTACCTCCATCACTTAATCCATGCTGTCAGCTTTCTACATTTTCTTTGATAAACATAAGAATTAGTAACATTCATTGTATACTTACTATATGATACTGGTCTAAGCATTGACATCACTTTACTCATTAAACTTTTATATTGACCTGATAAAGTACATAATATTCTCACTCCCGTTTGACAGATGGGAAAACTGAGACACAGGCATCTTAAATAACTTGGACAAGAACACTAAGTCAGGCCCTAGCCACTTTGGCTCAGTGGATAGAATGTCAGCCTGCGAAATAAAGGGTCCCTGGTTCGATTCTGGTCAAGGGCACATCCCCAGTAAGGTGTGTACAGGACGCAGCTGATCAATGATTCTCTCTTATCATTGATGTTTCTACCTCTTTCTCCCTCTCCCTTCCTCCTCTCTGAAGTCAATAAAAATATATTAAAAAACACTAAGTCAGATTATCCAATTAAAACTTAGAGAAAATATATCTCCAGTGCAGGATATTGTAATCTCTATGCTACACTGGCACAGGTTCTGCTCATATTTTAGTTGCTCTTAAAACCCTTCCCCTACCCAGGAAATCTCTTCTTGAAGTCCCCATATATAGCCTCTTCCAAGGTGAATATTAGTGGATTTCAATTTGGTTCTTCTATTGTGAGCTTCTCAAAGGCGTGGGTGGCATTACATAGAAATTGAAGTTTATATAAAAGTAAGAGTTCCTTTATCCATTGCCCACAGAGTGACCGTGTGTGTGTGTGTGTGTGTGTGTGTGTTTATGTCCAAATTTGAATCTGCCATTTACTCAAAATGTGACCTTGGAAAATTATTTAACCTATTGTAGCTCAATTTTTCTCATCTGCAAAGTGGGGATAAAAATAGTTTTTCCTCATAATGTTATATTAGAAGGATTAACTGTATTATGCACATAGTTGCTCAAGATGGGTTTGTTGTTATAAAATTATCATCTTTATCTTCTGAATTTATTATGCCATAGTGGTAGATGAATATTTGTTGCATTAATAGAGCTATGAAGGGCACAGTTGAGCCAGATTGTATTCTGAATTCACCAACTAGTGACACAGTTGTTTCCTGAAGTTCGGAGCTTAACCTTGAATACAAGACATATCCCTTCCTTTGCTAAGTTGTCTCTTACTTAGGGTCCTGCTTGGTAATGCATTTGTTATCTTGGTCAATATATAAACTCAGGCCACCTATGATATCATTTAGGACATAGGGAATAGATATGTGGTTTTTTAAATGCACAGATGTTTTCTGAACTGAAAGGATAGACATTGAGAGAAGTGAGTCCTTTAAGTAGCTCCTTGAAACAGAGGGAAGGATCTACAGTAGAGTGGTGGTGATCTGATCCACAGAGTTGCTGCAGGATCTTCAAGGTATTATTCTAGTTTTGCCTAGAAAAAAGGAGAATAAAACTAAAACAACACTTGGTTCTCTTTATCCATTGCCCCCAGTGTGACTGTGTGCCTGTGTGTGCAGAGTTGTAGACCAGGCATCACCTTTGTCAATAAGTTTTGGAAGAGCTGGTTTAGCACTAGAGTGGGAGATAGGAGTCATAGTTTTTGCTTTTAAAATTATGACCTTAGTTATAAAACTGGAAACTGTGTAAACAAATATGCAAGCACAGAAGCCAAAAAGGAATGATCTCCTCTTAAAAGAATGACACTGTCCATGAGAAACCTATTACAGACCCAGTGTCAGAATACAAGGGACTCATCAGTATGCTCAGCATCAGCGTCCCAGGCTCTGTGGAGAGTACAATGGTGTGATCAGACACCCAGATAAGTGAGGCAAGCACCCCCCTCCCCTGACCTCCAGGGAAGTCGTCTGAGAGTATTGAATGAGGTCCCGTTATTTAAGGAAAGATTTTGTTCAATACAAGATAATGTTAGCATGTGAAGAAGAGATACTTATAAATCTCCGTGACCAATCAATTCTTCACTCATCAATCAAAATAATCTGTTACAATGAGAATACAGACCATTGCGCCTCTGTTTAAATCTCTTCAATGGTTTCCATTGTCCATTGCACTTTGAATAGGCTGTAAAGTTACTGCTATGACCTGCAAGGTCTTCCATGTTCCAGACCTGCTTTCCCTTGCAATGTCATCCACAGCCCTTCTAGGTATCCTTCCAGACCCAGGGGCCTTGCTAACTTCCTCAGCGAACCTGGAGTTTTCCCACATCCTTCTAGCCAGTACACTCTCCCAACCCCTCGATATATGCATAGATTTTTTTCTCATCTTTAGGAATCCTTTTAAATAGTATCTCAAGAAAGTCTTCCCCATCCGCCTTACCCCACTGCATCTTATTCTCTATCATTAGACCTACTTATATCTTAATAAAACTTCATAGTAAAACTTGGCTTACCATGTAGAACATAATGTGTGGGTAGGTGTTCAATAGCATTTGTTGAATGAAGAATGAGTGAATGAATCAATAGTTCTAGTCTCATCTCATAAAGATCTGTTAGGTAAATCAGTCACATGAATTGGAGCCCCAAGCTAATAACTTCATATGTTTATGAGGATCCATCAAGTTAACACTGGTCTTTCTCTCCTTGCTATGACAGAATAGTGAGTTCTGGAAGCCAATTTAGAGAAGAACTCCAGATGGTAGTATGTCTGAACTCCGGTGAAGGTGGGGACTTATAAGATATTTAATGCATATTTTCTATGTGCAAGGAACTCTGGGGGATACAAAGCTAAACCATATGTGATCTCTTTCCTATCACATGTTACAATTTAGAGTATAGGAGTGATCCTATAAATAGACTAGGTGCCTGGTGCACAAAATTAGTGCAACGGGAAAGGAGTTTCCTCAGCCCAGCCTGCCCCCTCTTACATATTGGGAGCCCTCAGGGGGTATCCTACTGATGGCTTAGGCCCACTCCCTGCTCCCCTTGGGTAGCAGACCTAAGCTGCAGTCTGGCCTCCCTTTGTGGAAGGCAACAAGGCTAATCAGGGGAAGGCACCAGCCCCATCACCCTGCTGCTATAGCCACTGCCAGTCACCGCAGACACTGAAGTGTTTTCATAAACACAGACTCCAGTCTCTTCACCGTGAAAAAATGACAAATTTCTTTAGGCTTTTTCAAGATGTGTCTTTCATAGGATATGACATTTCTTTCTTTCTTTCTTCCTTTTTTTTTATCCTCACCTGAGGATATACTTCCATTGATTTTTAGAGAATGTGGAAGAGAAGGGAAAAACAAAGAGAAATATCAAAGTGAGAAGAACACTTTGATTGGTTGCTTCCTGCATGAGCCCTGACCTGGGCCACGGCCAGGGAGGAACCTGCAACCTAGGTACATGCCCTTGGTCAGAATTGAACCCAGACCCTGCAGTCAGCAGGCTGAGGCATTATGCACTGAGCCAAACTGGCTAGGGCAGGATATGACATTTATTAGCCCTCCAGCAGTGGACCTTCATTTTTTTTCTCCAGGAGTGTGATGGAAAAACCCTAGATCACCTTTAGGGATTCTTATTACCCAAGTTACTAAGAATATTAGCAATGCATACAGAGAGTTTAGCCAATGAGCAGTAAGAAAAGGTGTTTCCTCTGTAGTTTACTCCAATCATCGGCTCCACCCCTGCCCCTCCAATCCCAGCTCCATCCCTGTCCAGGCCTATAACCTCTGCCCAAGGATGCAGGCCTGGGCAGGGGACCCCCAGACCCCTGAAATTCCTGTCTCCGACCCTGCCCAGGCCTTCAGCCTCTGATCAAGGCTACAGGCCTGGGTAGGGGACCCCCAGATCCCTCCAATCGCCAGCTCTGCCCCTGCCCAGGCCCTGAGATCACCAGCTCCTCCCCTGCTCCACTGCAGCCTCTAGCCAAGGCTGCAGGCCTGGGCAGGGGACCCCCAGACCCCTGTTTTGCCAGCTCCACTAGTGCCCAGACCCCTACAATCACAGGCTCCGCCCCTGCCCCTCTGATCACTGGCTCTGTGGAGCCCAGGCCCCTGCCATCTCTGGCCTTTCCCCTGCCCAGGCCTGAGGCCTCTGGCCCAGGCCTTATGCCTGGGTAGGGCACCCTCATACCCCTTCAATCACCAGCTCTGCCCCTGCTCCCTCTGATCTCTGGCTCCACTCTTGCCCATGCCTGAGGCCTCTGGAGAAGGTCACTGGCCTGGGCAGGGGACCCCCAGGCCCCTCTGATCACCTGTTCCACCCCTTGAGCCCCCCACCTCCCCTGCCACCTGCCTGGCTAACAGGCCTGATTACTTCAGTGGCAGGGCTGAGCCAGATTGGGTGCCGCCATCTTGTGGCTATGGGAGTGGTCATCTTTGTGACGGAGTGACACCTAACTTGCATGTTACTCTTTTATTAGATAGGATGTGGCTATGGATGCTGCCATCTTGTGGCCATGAGGGAGGCCATCTTGTAGATATGGAGGTGGCCATATTTGTGATGGAGTGATGCCTAATTTGCATATTACTCTTTTATTAGATAAGATAAGTCTGGTGTGAGAGTGGTTGACAGTTCAATGCTCTGTGTTAAGTGCAATTGTGATACTGTGTGTTAAAAACTATGGGGTAATACTTGTCTTTTAAAAATAACACTTTGAAGGCAATGGTTCTGTATCTTTGTAACTTAATTTGTTCTGTAGAAGCAAGTGGCTTTATATATCTTTAAATCTATGTGCCCTTATAAAATTCTAGAAGGGACTGGAAAATCCATCTGTCTGTCTTTTATTTATTCAGCCAGGAAATATTCTTAGGTCTTTTACACAGGATTGGGCCCTGTGACTAGGATGCTAGGCACCAAGGATAGTGCTGTGAGGCAGAGACTAGCTCCCTGTTCTCATAACGATCTTGCATTCATGTGAGAAAAAGACATTAAATAAGAATTATAGCGGCAGATTTTGAGAGATATATTGACAGGAGAGTATTGAAACATAGAAACAGTGGTTGATGAATAGAGGCATCCCTTATCATGTGATATTTTACCTGAGGTTTGAGGGATGACCACAAGCTGCCCGGAGGAGAGCTTAGAGAAATAGCCTCCATTTAAGTAGGAACAAAAGTAAATCCTGGAGGTAGGGCAGGGATGTGTGTGTGAAAGACTGGGAGAAACCAGTGGGGATGAGTGTAAAAGATCATGTACAGTCTTATTATAAGACTATGTATGAGTTTAAATTTTATTCTAAGAAAGAGCAAGAGGGAGTCAATAAAATGTTGTAAGTATAGGATTGACAGGATTTGATTTATATTTGTAAAGGGTTATTGCTATAAAAAGTGGAGCATGAGTACAATGAAAGGCTTCATGATCTTTGAGATTGCTATTAGACATATATTTTCATTAAGGATAGTGTAACTCAGCAAAAGTACCCTATGTGCCAAGCACTGTGCAGAAATATGCAGTTGGCATTGCTGGATGTCATCAACAATATTACTGGGCCATATATTTCAAATTTTATTTCTTCGTTCATTTTTAATTTCCTTTTCATGATTAACTAAATCGAAAGCAAATGTTTGGGGTCCTTTTAACCTGCTCACCTCAACCCCTCTTTCTCTTTCTAAGCAGGTCTGTAATTTCCCAAAGTGGTGCGTGGCTGTGGCATGTAGTACTTATCCTGAAGAAGCAGGTTCTTCTGGGGGTTTATGCTTGAGTCCATTTTTCTTATCTTTCTCAAATGGCCAAAGTTAACTGATTTGAAAGGGCCTCATTTTAAATTACATTCATTCAGTGAAAACAGAAATTAACACTTAGAGACATCTATATGCTAATGATTGTAGCTCAGGGAATTAATTTCTAACCTTTTCAAAAGGCACTGGTAAAGAACCATTTCACTTGAAAGCAACTTAGTAAAACTGGTAGATTAATTAAATACCTTAAAATTTCTTTAAAAATCTTTATTTCATTTATCATTTATGCCATTATTTTTTCTTTTTTATGTGAGCTACCTTGGCTCAGATCATGCCTTTTAGGACATATTATTTAGCAGATTTGACATGAATAATGCCAAATCCAGATAAGTAATGTAATGCCATGAGTATGAAAGATTGTAAAGGAAGAAAAGACAAACTAAGAAAATCTGTTCATCAAGGCCACTCTTAGTTCACGTTGTAGCTTTGGGCAATTTTTTTTTAAGTGCCCTTCCCTCTATTAGCAAAGCCCTGGGCAAGGACACAGTTGAGGCTTGGTGAATGAAGTCCGGTGAAAAACCCCTCTTACCCTTTCAGTCCCTTGCCCTGATCTTCATCCATGATTGCATATGCCTTTAAGTCCTACCAGCAAAGAGAAGCTGGCTTCCCCTCAATCCATCCAGCCCTGAGGAGGAAACTCCACTTGAAATTTTGGAGTAAATTGCATTTAGTTGAACTGCCTAGAGAGGAGATTATGTGCTGGGACAGGGCAACCACTTGAAGGGGCTAGAATAAATAAACCAAAAGAATTTGAGGTTAGATTCACACCCACTGTAACCCTTCTACTTTCTTAATGCATCAAAACATTTTAGAGCATATGTGTTTTTAGAAAATATTATTGAAAAATAATTTCTGTTTTATTTTGTTAGAGCAGGGGGTTTTGCAGTCAGGCTTGATTCTGCCTGTCATTTACTGTTTATATAACTTTGAGCACCTCATTTAACTCTTTGAACTCCAGTTTCCTCACCTGTAAAACAGGTACAATAACACTTTCTGGGAGGATTAAATGAGAAAACACATCTAATGTGCTTGATAAGATGCTGGGAACAGAGGCAATGCTCAGTGACAAGTAATACTTGAAGTGACGAGGATAAATTAAAGGAAGAAACAATTGGAAATACTGCTAATGATCTTAAATTAAGCTGAAATAAGGGACCTCATAACTAAGCTGGTACTCTTGTATGACCCTTTTGAAAATATGCTTTAGTCATTCTTCCCTTACTTCTACTTGAACCCATACCTCAAAAGTGACATTCTATAGTCATCAAAGGGATCATTTCAATAAATTACTTCGTGGTGTGTTTATTTTTATCACCCCTCCATTTTTAAAACAACTGTAAAATTGGATGTTTTGAGATATATTTATGCCCATAAATCCTTTAATAATAAACATGTCTATCACCTCCCCCCAAGTTTTTTTGAGCCCTTTTGCAATCTCTCCATTTACCCTTCTATCTTCTACTCCCTCCAAACTACTTCTGCATCCCCAGAAAGCCACGAGTCTGCTTTTGGTCATTATAGATTAGTTTGCAGTTTTTAGAATTTCATAACAATGAAATTATACAATATGCACTCCTTTGTGTGTGTGTGTGTGTGTGTGTGTGTGTGTATGGTTTTGATATGTATTCTTTCATTCAGCATAATTATTTTGAGTTTTATTTTTTTTAAGGTCAACATTTTGACCCCAATAAAGGCAGCTTTTATACTTGAGCAGCACCCATGTTTTTGCATGTATCAATAATTTATTCCTTTTTCTTGCTAAGTAGTATTCATTTTATAGATATAACAATTTATTTATCCATTTACCTATTGAGGGATATTTGACTTGTTTCTAGTTTTGGGCTACTACAAATAAATTTGCCTTGAATATTTAAATAAAAGTCTTTGTATGGACATATGCTTTCATTTTTCTTAGGGAAATAGGAGTGAAATGACTAAGTCCTATGGTAGGTTTCATTTTTTAAGTAATTCTTAAATTGCTTCCGAAGTGGTTGTGACATTTTACATTCTTTTATTTTCAGTGTATGAGAGTTCTAGTTGCTCCATATTTTCACCAATACTGGGTATGTTAGACCTTTATTATTTCAGCCATTCAAAGAGTGATATAGTGGCATCTTACTGTGATTTTAATTTTGATAATGACTGTCTTGTGTTCCTTTGATGTCCTTATATCTTTCTTTGGTGAAGTGACTATTAAAGTATTTTACTCCCCTTTTAATATTAGACTAGAGGCACAGTGCACGAAATTCGTGCACAGATAGGGTCCCTAGGTCTGGCCCCAAACAGGGCAGATCGGGGCCTTCCAGCTGCTGACCGGGCCTTCCTTCATTCCGCGCTGCCTCCTGGTGGCCAGCACAACTCATAGCAAGCAATAGAACTCCCGGTCTCCCAGTCGAATTCCTGAGGGGAAACTTGGCATATTCGGCTTTTATGTTTTTTTATTATTGAATTTGGAGAGTTACTTATATATTTTGGATACAAATCCTGTTTAAGAAATGTGATTTGCAAATATTTTCTTTCTGTTTGTAACTGTCTTTTCATTGTCTTTATAATGCTTTTAAGGAAAATTCTTAATTTTGATGCAGTCCAATTTATCAATTTTATCTCTTATGGATCTTTGCCTCATTCATGATTACAAATTTTTTTTCTATGCTTTCTCTAGGAATTTTATAGGTTTAGGTTTTATGTTTAGAATTATGACCCATTTTGAGTAAAAATGTTTATATGGTGGAAGATATGGATCAATGTTCATTTTTTGGGGGGTATGAATATTTAATTGTCTCAGTACCATTTGTTGAAAACACAATTTTTTCTGCATTGAATTGCCTTTGCATCTTTGTCAAAAATATTTATGTATATGGATCTATTTTTGGACTCTCTATTCTGCTACATTTATCCATTTATCTATTTGAAGGCCATGATATATTTTGAAACCTTTTAATTCTCAAGGTAGTTTGCTGAGTCTCATTCTTCAGTCTCACTCGCTTTCCATATAGCTCAACTGGACAACTCAGTTTAATTTTGTCTTTCAGTGAAATTTACCCAAAGTGAATTTTGACCCAATTTAAAATGGGTCAAAAATCTCTCTCTACCTTTTGCCAGTTTTGTTTTCTAGTTTTCATTTCTATTTGGTTTGTGCTTATTTGAGAGGTGGGGTGCAGATTTGACGAAAATATCTTAAATAACTGTATTTTATTGCATACAAACGTATAGAAATTGGCATAACTTGTCAAATTGTTCATGGTAGGATAAGTAGTGGCAGTGGAAAAATCAAATCAAGAGCCAAAATAAACATCAAACCTTCACTAAAGAAATTCTGCTAATGAATGTGTCCATTTCTGAATTATGTCTATTTTTTCTCTGTCTACTGTAGACACAGAGGGAAAATATTCACTTTTGCTTTAGATATGACATTAGGGGCTCTCAAAAGCAGAAGCAGGACAGAAATTCCAGGGTGAGATCCATTTGAGCCTGCTTGAGAACAGGGCTTCCTCAGGTAGGATTCCACTTGTAAATCCCAGCTGTCAAAATGTGATGGACAGAGCCTTAGAGAAAAGAGCCAGCCTAAGGGAGGAGTCTGGAAAGTATGTGAGTTGCAAACTTTAAGGCAGGGAAGATGGCTATCAGCCCTTTAATAGGTCCAAGCTGATTGGTGAGCTCCTCGTTGAGGCTAATGAAGCTATTTTTATACTGAAAGCTATATTATTTCCAGCAATTGTCATGGTTACACAGACAAAAAGGAAAAGGTGAATAGTAAACTTTCTGAATAAAGGAGATGGCATGAAATTGGAATCATTGAATCATTTTTTCTAACAACAAAACAGATTTTTTTCTAAGATGAGTTAATGAACTCTGATTTACCCCTGAAGCCATAATCTTCCACTGACATTAGTCACCTTATCTGCTAAAATGAGAAGGTTGGACTCCTAGTACATGATCTCTAAGGCCCATTAAAGCACTGAAAAGTCTATATGATTCTATGATTGCTTGATCTGTTGCTCAGTGGCTAGAGGTTTTGCCTTTACTATATGCAGAAACAATAGGGACTTTTAACTTGGAAAATTTGAAATTTTATTTGCATCACAAGCTGGATTACAAAAGAAAGACAGAAAGATGTTTGAATTAAAAAAAAATTGACCTCTAATAGTTTGCTCCAGAGATAGCAACTTGCCCATTTAATGATATGTTGTGAGGAAAGGACATGGAAACATGAAAAATCCTGCTGGCCCTGGTTAGAGGTACAATTTCAAATTCATGATAGGTTAGTTCTTCTCTCAGAAAAATAACCTGCTTTCTGTGCTAATGCCAATCTTCTTTCAAAATGGTTCTCAAACATAATTTGGCAGAATGCTTCCAGCTAATATGGTAGCTGCTTATCAACACTGTGCCTAACACAACTGAGGTGTTCAACTCACGACTCTATGGAGACATTAAAAGAATGTATCAGAATTCTCTGACAGGAATCTACAAGCAGATTATTAAGATTGTTATAACTCCAGGTCAAAAATGGGAAGAACTTTATTTTACTCTATAAAATTTCTATGTCATGGAATCTAGAGATAAAGTGGTAGCACATTAATCCCCTATTTTCATTCATTAAGTCATCTACATTTCTTCCAACCTATACCTATTTTTTAGGGAAAAGGTAAAAAAATTTATAGTCTATGAATGCAGCCTTAGCCTTGGCATAGAGAACTTTCTGTAGCCCTTTCCTCAAGGACCTATCAAAAACCTGATTAGCAGTTCACAGTAATGAATGCCCTTGGTGAGAGCACAATTAAAGGACATGTTTATGTAATACTAGAGGTCTGGTGCATGAAATTCATGCATGGGTTGGGGTGGGGAGCCTCTCCAATCCGGATCTCCTCAGGGAATGTCTGACTGCTGGTTTAGGTCTGATCCTGGAGGTCGGACATCTCTCTCACAATCTGGGACTGTTGGCTCCTAACTGTTCACCTGACTGCCTGTCTGATCGCCCGTAACCATCCCTGCCTGCTAACCCAATGTCCCTAACTGCTCCCCTGCCACCTGATCACCCCTAACTGCCCTCCTCTGCTGGCCTGATCACCACTAACTGCTTCTGCCTTGGCCCCTGCCACCATGGCTTTGTCTAGAGAGATGTCCAGTCTAATTAGCATATTACCCTTTTATTAGTATAGATGTGTTTACTATGGACCAGCTGCTGGGCACACCTCACAGGTGAAAAAGGTCATATTATTTCTGTCCCTTGGATTAAAACATTGAGTCTCAGGGGATTAAAAGGAAACACAAAATCCATGGTTGCACATATGCTAGACTTTTGATTTAGGGTTTGAACGCCAGTTCCTCAAATGCTGAGATTTGTCCTCTTTCCTCAGCACTAGGGATGGCAAACAGGTTTCACTTCAGCTGCCAATGCTGAGTAATTGATGAAGGGAATTGGATTGAGAAAGGTTCTGAGTACACATCCGGGATCAGAGGGAAGTGCCTTGTTCTGTTTGTGGTGTAGCATGAATTCTTGAAAGGTTCCATACTTGCCCTAGTGCCTGCTGGTCAAATATGTGACACACACCTAAACCATTGGAGAAATGAAGAGAAAGGAAAGCTCAGCAGAGCTTCCTGAAACTTTCTTGGAAAAGCTAACAGATAAGCCAGCTTTGATAGATGGATAGCATTTGAATAGGCGGGCAGAAAGCAGCGCAGCGCTCCAAAAGAGTTTGAGATGTCGAGCAAGAAGAAAGCAGACCTCAGTGAAAAGATGGCGTAGTTTTATGAAGCTGAGACACTGGCCCTCATGCCTGTGTTAACCATGGGGAGCAATGGAATAGGAGTAGTTTGTTTAAACTGGTTCAAAGCCTCTGCGTTTCTCACTTGGACAATCTTTCTGTGTTTCATTAGTTACCAATGAGTCATCCCTTTGTTTCTGTGTTTGGTTTTATGGAGTCCATTGTAGTGATGAGAGCTCAGAGAAACCAAGTAATGACAGGGGGAAGCATTCGCTGGGGAAAGAGAAAACACTTTGAAGCAGTGGGACTCCCAGGCTGCATCTGGGCACCACGCCAGCTTTTCTGTAGCTGAGGAACTTGCCAGAGAAACAGCTGGCAATGGTTACAATTCACCTGTGATAAAGACCACCCACAGACACCACTCAGCACACTAATCAATGATTTATTAATTGTATCAATGAAACAGATTATTTGATTGGCTTCAAGGGATTCAAACCCCCCTTGGCAGTCAGATACTGCCTTTGAGAGTGACCTAACCTTCCTCAACAGAGGCACACATTTCTCTCCAGTACTTTTATTTGAAGGCACTCCTGGTTACGACTTTTATACCAAAATATATCGAAACATCATATAGTGTTTATTGACATTTATGGAAGTGTCAGGAAATTCTAGTGAAGGAGCAGAGCCATTCCCAAGCCGTCTTGGTGTGTAGAATCTGTCCCTGGTGGCAGTGCTGTCCCTTTGGGGGTCCTAGAACATCTTTTTTTTTTTTTTTTCAAATGAGCTACTGCTTCCTGGGATGCATCACAATTCAGTCCAACTGACAGGGTTTTGCCAGAAAGATTATATATTAGGTCCTATTGCATTTATTATTTACTTAATTCTCTCTGTGATACTGTGAGGTGTTCTCAACCCAGTCCAGGTTTGGTCCAGTTATAAGTTGGGTTTCCTACAAAGGATCTAGAATGACCTTTTCCTGCACACTTACCAGTGGTCAAATGAACAGATGCCATACAATGTGGGGACACTCATCTTGGCTTGTCCTGGCACACACAGTGGGCTGCCGGCTCATAGTCTATTTGACTGGTGGATTTCAGACAGGGACTCATGTAGAATTAATTAATTAATTAATTAATTAAATCAGGACCATTTCCCAATCAGCAAGGGGAAGCAGGGGAGTAAGCTTTATAAAGGGCCTGCTCTGGGCCCCCTTCCAAAAGCCAGGTTTCAGTTATTTGTTAGGGGTGCCAAACTCGTATAGTTCCAGGATCAGTTTGTGTGGCCCATCGTTCATGATTCCTTTTATAATTCTGTGTGTGCTATTTTCAAATGTGGACCCTAGCCCCCATTGGGAGGCAACCAGAATAGTGCCACTTATCATTCTGATATATAACCTGTCTCCTGGCAAATTTTCCATATCTAGAAATATATTTGTATTATATTAGTTTTAAAACACTTCTCTACCAATACTCTCCTCATCCCTGGCTTATCCTGATCCCATTAAATAAGGACCTAATCTGTGAGAATACTGTGGCCCTTTCAAAGATATATGCATTTTAATGGGTTTGCTTAAAGCTTAAGAAAGATTCAAGACACAAAGGACCGAGTCAGTAACAGTGGGATTTCAGGCAGGATGACAGGCATTGAGGGATATACTTTTGGCCAGATTCTGTCTGACTCCATTCAAATTTCACAAAATAGACAGTTGTCTATTCCATAAGCAAATGGACAAAAGCTTTTTCTTCTTTTCTCCCTTCATAATTTTGACATAAGCTATGCAGTGGAAAGCAGGTACTGACTGGTTGTATCCATTATGTATGGGGGCCAATTTTATTAAGGATCTAGGAAATCCTTCCCTTGGTGGCATATTTAGAAAGGACTATTGGCATCCCGTCCCTCCGTGTTACCAGTGAGTGACATGTCAATGTCTTGATGCCTGATCTTAATTATTCACTTTCTGCCATTTCCAGAGCCTTGAGATGGCTTTCATCCATGCTGACACATAGAATATAGCAAAGAGCATTAGTGGATTCCAAGTGTAACTATTAGAACACAGAGAAAAAATGTGTGTGTATGTATGTGTATATATACATATATACACGTATATATGTATATATGTGTATATATACATATATACACGTATATATGTATATATACATACATATATACACGTATATATGTATATATACATGTATATATTTATACACACATATAGGTACATATAAAGGTTGATCATAAGCCAATTTAGTGGCATCTAGACTATGTGGTGAGAGCACCATCTTGTTCATACACATGAGAAGCCACAGTGACTGTTCTTTCCTGATCATCCCCCAGAGAGCACATTGTTTTATAATTTGTGGAGTGTTCTTTTTGAGGATAAAATGAGATAATACGTTTGAAAACATTTTGAAGATTTTCAACTAGAAAATATAGTTCAGCATAATTTCAATGATGGTGATTTTCATGTTATCATTTGGTTGCAAGTTACAGACTACAACTTCTTAAGCAGCAGGGCTGGCATTAGTTGGGTTTTGACTGTGAGTGCCGGGATGGCACAATCATAAAAAAAGGCACACAGTACAGCAGAGGAACAAGGCGTGCCAAGGCGTTTGAATTTTATTCCCAGCTAGCTGGTGACAAATCTGATGCCTTGGGCAAATAACTTAATCACACCAATTCTTTGAATACTTATCTTTAAAATGCAGAAGTGGATCATTCCATTTTCAGGATCTTCAGAAAAACTTTATTCAAATATGTGAAACCTCTCAGCAGGGAAAGTTGCTGCAAGTCTTTCCTTCAACCTCAAAAATTAGCTTTGATATCCAGGTCCCCTAACATGTTAGATTGTAAGAATTTAACAAACTAAAATCTCTTCTGAAAGTTGTTTTAATGCCAACAGCTATTATCAGCATGGTATGCTGCCATGTCATTATAGTACATGGAAAGAACAGTAAAAAATGAGAACACAAATAAAACTTGGGGGAAAATCTTTTGCTACTCAACACGTTTTTGTTGTCAGTCTGACTGATCCAACTACAAAGAAGCAGTAAATGAAAGTTTTTTTTCTTTTTTAAATTTTCCTTCTTTCTTTCCTACCATCCTTCTGAATTCTGTTCTTTTTTTTATTATTATTACATAAAGTTTTACAAAGATTAGTACATATATCTCTTTTCCCCCCTGCCCTTCCCCCAACCTCCCCTACCCCCCAGTGTTTTATGTCCATTAGTTATGCTTAAATGCACGCACCAAAGTCCC
>PVJC01003119.1:33871-73173 GCA_004026665.1 Murina feae
ATCCATACGCCTGCAAATGCTAAGAACTCCTTCCTTTTTACAGCAGCATAGTATTCCATTGTGTAGATGTACCACAGTTTTCTAATCCTGAATCCTGTTCTTTATAAAAAAAATAAGTTTGTTAGAATCAGTGCTCAAAGCTAATGAAGTGGTAGAAATATTACAATTGGTTGTCAATAACCTTCTGAGAACACTTTTCAGGCATTCTCACCATTTGTGGACTATGAAAGGGCTGAGACAGAAGCAATAGGGGAAATGCGTTTTTAGCAGTCTTCTTCTAGGAAACCATAGCATTTCTACATTATGTTCCCGTGCTATACACCCAAACTACGTCAGCATTTGGATTTTCCTCTGATATGGTGATATTCTGTAAAAGGTTTATCATTTTTGTGTCATTCCTCCATTTAAAAACTGCCTTGTAAATTAAGTAGATTAAATTGGTTGTAGAAAATACAGATTTATGCATCTCTAAAAGTCTTCATAGTAAGGTGATAGTTGAATAGTAACGTAAAAAAGGAGGGGTTAAATATCTAATTCTGTTCATGTTGGCAAAGAGCTAACCGAGCTGAAGGAAGAGCATGTGCAAAGGTCTCGAGGCATTTCCTGAGGCAGGAGAATGCTTGATGGGAAGAAGAGCAAGGAGGCCTGAACACCTGGTGACAGTAGGGAGAAGAGGTACAGGCTGATCTTATAGGACTCTGTGGGCCATTGTAGGAAAACTGGGAATCACTGGAGGATTTGGGAGAGGAATGACTAGAACCAAGTGATGCCGTAACAGAGATTAGAGGCAAAAAGAATTATTTATGGGATGGATGATGTTACCTTGAAGCAAGATGATATTAATGTAGGTGATGAGAAATGGTGGATCTATTTTGACAGAAGAGCTGTTACAATCTGTTGATGGATCAGATAAGGGGTATGAGAGAAAGAAAGGTTCAGAATGACTCAGAGGTCACGGCCAAGACACTGAACTATAAAATTGCCATCAACTGAAATGGAAAGATCAGAAATTTGTGCAAATATACATTTTTGATGACTATATGAGAAATAAATATTTTGTAAATCCTTAATCAGTACCTTTATTTGGGTAGCTATTTTCATTCATATTTAAATTTAAGAAAGGAGAATAAGATAGAAAAAAATCTGGGACTAGACCATCCTCTTGATTTCACCTACTCATTTATTCAGTTACTAATTACTGTAATCTCTTACACATTAAAAGCTCAGTGCTAGCTGCTGACAGAGGGAGAAAAATGTTCATAAGTATATTATGCTGACAGCATGACTATAATTTAATAGTGGTACTGATAAAAAAAGGGAAATGTGTGTATCATTAACACAAGTAAGATGCCATGGTGTTAGGGTATACAAAAGTGATTATGAGGAGGTGACATTGTGAGATGGCTTGAAAAATTGGTTTACATTTTATATTTCAGGAGGATGTTATATCACCAAATCCAGAAAGACTATGAAAGAAGAAAGGAATTTTCTTATTTGTTAATGATTTTGAGAGTTTGTTGAAGGAATCTGAAAGAACAATCTATATCAGGATTCTTCATGAAGTTTTGAAAATTAAGCCCTAATACTCATGTTATGTAATGCATTGCTTACATCCTACGCATCCAGAATGCAACTAGCTATGTACCATTCTTGGGAGAATTGAGAAAATTGTTACATGGTTGAAAAAGGCTGCTCTACTCTGAACAGGTTTTAAATTCAAGGTTATATTTAATTAGTATAGAATATCTCAGCTTCTTGTCAAACTTCCATATCTAACCCAATAAGAAGTAAGATGGGAGGTAGACTTGATGTCTGCTGAGCTCAACATCAGGTAAGAGGCTACGTAGGTAAGTGAAAATAGCAGAGGAAATAAATTTTTCTTATTCTAGAGGATCACATAATCTAATTGGGAAGACAAATGAAAGGACAAGTGCATGAGAACAGCTTTGCAGCACAATCTAAATACTGACCAGTGATATCACAGCCTTCAAGTGTGGACAAAAAAAGGGTAGGGTGGAAATTTGCATTAAAGAATAAGCAAGGTGGCCTGAGTTGAAGCCGAGAGGACTTCATTGAGGGTCTGAATAAAAATATTAGCAAGCCATTGATTAATTTTTTAAAAATAGACATTTGAGCAAGGATTTCATGAGTTAAACATCAAGACTTTCCAGAAGTGCTGACATTCAGATGGTTTTCCTTGATTTTAGGGGAAAAAAATTATGTACAAAAATCTTCACTCATATTTGTGCTCCTCAAATCTGCTGGAATTTTGTCTCCAAGGCTGACATCTGTCTAATACTTGAATTGTGAAAAATGTCCCCTTTGATAGGCTCTTTTCATTGACAGTTATAAAAGTTCCTTTTGGAAATCACTGAAGGCTGCCTTCACAAAACGCACACTCCAACATGAGGAAAACTTTGAAGGGGATGCAAGCTCTCATCAAGGCGAATTCTGCACCCCCTGCATGTGGATAACTGACTGACAAAGCTTTCTCTCTTAGGATGTGGGACTTCCTAAGGGATTCTGAGGTACCAGTGTTTGGGCTCAGCAGGGCGCGTTGGCTTTGGAGCTCTCTATGCCATTCTAGAAACATCCTAGACACAGTGGGGAGAGCAGAAAATCACACTGTGTCTTTCCAGTACCCATTTCAGCAGTCCGTTGCCAAAACAAACATTTTCTAACGGTAACATCTTGAGGTGAGGCGTGAAAGGGCAGGCGCTGTTGCGGGCAGAGGAGAGGGGGTATGCTTTCTGAGGCTGGAATAAGGTGACAGCGCCCGGTGGTACCTGAGCACCGCGCATTGCGGTATCACAGAAGTGATGCCGAGGATTTAATGAGTCGGGACTGAAAACTTTAATTAGCTTGTACGGCTTTTTATTATTTTATTATTTTTCGTTCATTATATTCCCTGCTCCGTCTCTGTGGATGCACTGCATTTTCATCATCAAATGACGGGCTGGCTATTTTTGTCCAACAAGAACCCTGAAACCATCAAGTGAGTGTGGAGACAGACTGCCTGCTCTGTCAACAGGATGAAAGTGAGTCTCGGGCTATTTTTTAATTACAAGAATAACATGTTCGCTCATCTAATAATGAAGATGGTTAGCAATTTTAAATTTTAATAATCAATTACTGAAAGTAATTCTCCATTAAACCACAAGAGAGCCATTAAATCTCAAAAGATGGAACAGGCTGTATGTAACAGTAGCAAATTTTCTATTTTTAAATATCATTAGGGAATATCTGATTGTTTCATTTCTCTGCATTTCTTTTACCTTTTTCCTCATGCAGACCATCTCATTTTCTGCAGGAAGACAGCACATGATCTTATAAATAATAAAAGAAAACCATTGCAAGACTTGATCCAGGAGTGTGAAATATGTGCTAAGAATGTAATTTATTTCAGTCTGGAGTATTTTGACTGAATAATAAAAAAGGTGACTAATTAATATTATAAGATGCTGTGGGCAAGGCAGCACAGTGGGCTAATCCACGCTCCTTTCACCCTGGAGACCCACATTCAAGCCTTAGAGGACTCCCAGCCGCTGAGCACAGGCTGGGGGAAGGGAGGGGAGGCATCAGATGTCTTTTCCTGGCTGTGGAGACCCCTGTCCATATTCTAAAATCGCTCTGAACATCAGCCTCTGCTCTGAGGAAATGAGGGAAAAGACAAATGATTGCTCCTTGGCTGTGGCAATTTGGCCGACTTACATGTCAGGGAGAGATAACTCGGTGACAGCATCAGCTGTCCTAGCTGTAGCCTGGGTTAGCCTGCTCCCTTCCATCCCACATAAACATTTGGAAATAATAGACGGAATAAAAGTGTGTGTGTGTGTCTCTTTCTCTGTGTGTGTGTCTTCAGATAAGAGATGGCCAGAAAACAGTGAATAATTTAGAATCAAATTAGTCTAAGGTCCCTTTAGAAGCAAACCGATTCCATTTCTGCAGTATCCAGAGCTCAGAGAGTGATGCGGTACTGTGCTTTATTTCTAAGGCAGTTCATAAGTTTTCAGACTATGGGAAAGCCACTTTGAATCTAATCAACGTTGCAACACTCTACACCTCCCACACCAACCACGACCATGAGATCTATGGGATGCAAGGAGCTTGACTACCTCGAGCATCACAAACTCCATGGCCAGCGAGGAGGTTCTTACCATGTTGATTGCTTCTCTGATGGAGACTGAGTCTATGTTCCCAAACTGTGCTGGCCTTTCCAGGGAGCAGTTTGTGAGAAGGGTTCAAACAGAAATCCTGTCAAATCAGGCAGGGTAAAGGGTATTTCATGGCCTAGATCATTAAAATACAGTTCCTTAGTACTGATTCACAGGAAAGTTCAAGTTTCTGGATATTGTAGGATTTCTGTTTCTCTCCTTCTGGGGACTTTAGTCATCATTAGAACCATCGCCAGGGACAAGCCGGCTGGGTGGAAACGAGGGAATGTTGGAGTTCTCCAGGTGAAACTTGAATTCCAGTACACAGAGGGCAAGGAGAGGCGGAAGAAAGAAGCAGACCATGCCAGTCTGGTAGGTGGCAGGTTTAACAAGCAAGGGAACTCACATAATGAGACTTGTCTTGGGCAGTAGCAAGGTAAGTAGACCCCTGCATTTGCCTGCAAGAATCGTGTTTATATAGACGCCTTAACAGGGTTCCATTATATACACAGTAACACATTACTCTCCCAAGACATCTAGTAAGGAATGGTGAGAAGGATGTACATTTCAAGGACAGGAGTAGGGGTAAGGAGCCTCAATTGCTCTTGTCCAACTCACAGGTCAACCAGCAATCACATTCTCTCAATGATATCCTCCAACAGGAAACTTTAGTATATATTTGATAATGTTGGTCTTTGTTAGCACATCTGATAGGTGGTTTAGTAAGAAGAATAAGAAGAAAGTATTTATTTAAATTAGGTTATGATGTGAATTCCAATTATCCAGTTATGATGACTAATCCATCTTCTACCTATCTACTATTGGTATGTGTAACTGGGGTGTAAGAGAGTACTGATATATATATATATCGTATTTTCTGGTGTATAAGATGCGACTGGGCGTATAAGACGACCCCCAACTTTTGAGAAGATTTTCCTGGGTTAAAAAGTCCAGACAGAGACTGTATGTGGCACAAAAAGGAGCCGACTGGAGACACTTACGGTCTCTGTCCGGCTCCATTGAAATTAATGGAGTGCAGCCATTTTTGAGCTCCCCCCACCGTATGTGGCAACTGCAGATTTTCCAGTCTGGCTCAAAAGTTTCAGCACCTGCCCTGTAAGATGACACCTGGCATATAAGACAACCCCCGACTTTTGAGAAGATTTTCCTGGGTTAAAAAGTCGTCTTATATGCTGGAAAATATGACACACACACACACACACACTAGGGGCCCGGTACACAAAATTTGTGCACTCAGGGTGGGGTCCCTCAGCCAGGCCTGTGCCCTCTCATGGTTTGGGACCCCTCGTGGGATGTCCACCTGCTGGCGTGCCTGGCCAGCCTGAGTGAGGGGCTGCAGGCCCTTTTCAGGCTGCCCACAGTCCCTTCAGGGTTTGAGTCTCTACTGGGTTACCTGTCCAGCCTGGGTGAGGGGCTGAGGGCCATTATCAGTCTGCCCAGAGCTCCCATTGACCTAACGTCCCAGCGAGGCTGACTGGAATCAGGTTTCTGGGGTTTATTTATCTTCTATAATTGAAACTTTGTTGTCTTGAGCAGAGGCCCAGAAGGCCTAGGCAGGCAGTTTCAACTCCATCGCTGATGCAACAGAAGCCTGCTGTTCGCTCTAGCTCCATGGCTGCTGGCCACAATCTTGGTTGGGTTAATTTGCATACAGCCACTCTGATTGGCTACGGGCATTGCTTGGCTGGTGGGCATGGCTGAGGTGTCTCAGAGTGATGGTTAATTTGCATATTACTCTTTTATTAGAATATATATATATATATATATATATATATATATATATATATATAGAGAGAGAGAGAGAGAGAGAGAGAGAGAGAGAGACATATAGTTACTTTCTGAAATCACCAATCATGGATTAGTATTAGCGAACTATCATCTTATCTAATAAAAGAGTAATATTTAAATTGACCATTTCTACGAGACGCCTAAGCCACTCCCACCAGTCAATCAGAGCAGCTGTATGCAAATTAACCCTGCCAAGGTGGAGGCAGTAGCCACGGAGCTAGAGTAAAAAGCAGGCTTCCATTGCACCAGGAGTAAACTGTCTGCCTAGGCTGGCTGGGCCTCTCTCTGCTCATGGCAACATAGTTGCAATTATAGAAGCCACGGAGCTGAACCAAACAGGAGGCTTTCGTTACCTGCCTAGGCCTCAGCTTAAAGCAACAGTTTCAATTATAGAATAAATAAACCCCAGAAACCTGCTTCCAGCCAGCCTTGCTGGGACATTGGGTCAATGGGAGCTGTGGGCAGCCTGAAAGCCTGAAAACAGTCCTCATCCCCGTACCCAGGCTGCCCAGGTACCCAAAACCTAAAGGGACTGTGGGCAGACTGAAAATGGCCCTCAACCACTCACCCACACCGCAATGGGGTGAGGGTCCACACTGGAGGGCTTGGCCAGCCTGCAAATAGCCATCAGCCCCTCACTCAGGCTGGCCAGACACGCCAGCAGGTGGACATCCCCTAAGGGGTCCCAGACTGCGAAGGGCACAGACCTGGCTGAGGGACACCCCGAGTGCACAAAAATTTGATCACTTAATGATCATATATTCTCAAAAATACTTAGTACTATGGGGTACTATGACACCTTAAGGAGAACTTCAATCTTTAGTCATAGAATTAAGAGCTCCTGGTTTCACAGCCCCATTAGGCCTATTTGAAATGACCTTATTCACATTTAAGTGGAGCAGAGGGATTCATAACCTCTGAATAACACAGGTAGGTATCAAGAAACAGATATCCTGACAATAACACCTGTAAATCTGTGGCAGGGAATCCACACTAGTAGGTTTAGCTCTGCTTTGTGCCGTATTCTCTAATGTTCTTCCACATCCCATTTTCTACAGAAACAAATCTGGTCTTTCCAAAGGGCATATGTAGGAAGTATGGTTTCTTGTCTTTCAAATCTATATTTAGAGACAAATTACAGCTCTTGATGCTGTGGTTTAGTGAAGCTGCTGTTTTGGGGGCAAATGTGCTACTTATATAATGAGTATAAAAACAAGGTGATGTAGGGCATGAAGAGCTGAGCTTCATGCTGGCTGCAAGCTTTTGGGGCTGAGCAATATTCCCTGGGTCCTCAGCTATTTGGTTTGGAGGTCAAGCCATGGATTCCCTCCCCTAGGAATCTTTACTATTTTCAATTGTAAGAGAGCCAACTCATAGAGGCTTCCCTAAGGAATAGCTGATACTCCACAGATAGTTGGAGGGAAAGGGCAGTGCCAAATCCCCCTTCCCTCCCCAATGGTGTTTAAGATGTTCCCTAGAGATGGAAAGCCATCCATGGCATCATTGACAGCAGAATTCCATTCCACAGAGAGGATGGCAAAGTCAGCGGGGACCACTCGAGGGAACCCTCTATTGCTCATTGAGAAGCAGAGAACAGAATAAGGGTAAAGCCTATGGGAGGCCTGATCCCCGTGGAGAGATAGAGAGGCAATTAGATAACCTTGCTAGAATGGTCCAGGCTAGAATCATAGAAAGTTAGGGAAAACATTAGGAAAGCTCTAGGTATCGGCTCCCATATTACTGATGAGAATTGGAATGATGTGTGCGGTTCAATGAGCAGCCCAACCTACACCAACACCGAGAACCTCTGACTCAAAGCACTAGGTTTGTTCATTATGAGACTGTGTATAGTGAGATAAATTATTTCCCAATGAGAGGAAATGCAACAACCCTCTTTGAGCCTCATTTTTCTCATCTGTTAGGTGCAGATAAAAGTAGTGTAGGGTTTCTCAGCTTTGGCACTATTGACATGTTGGACTGGATCATCCTTTGTTGTCATGCGCATTGAAGGCTGGTTAACAAAATTCCTGGCCTCTACCCCTTAGATGCCAATAGCACAATTCTGAAAACCAAAAGTGACTCCAGACACTACAAATGTCCCCTAAGAGCAAAAATGTCCCCACTGCAATGTTGTAATAGTGGGAATCATGAGATTCTATATAAAGTTCTGGGCATGGTATCTGGCATGTAATAATTATTCAATAGACTAGGGGCCCGGTGCACAAAAATTTGTGCACTGGGGCGGTGGGGGGGGGAGGGCAGGGGGTGTTTCCTTAGCCCGGCCTGTGCCCTCTCACAGTTTGGGACCCCTCTAGGGATGTCCACCTGCAGGTGTGCCTGGCCAGCCTGGGTGAGGGTCCAATGTCTGTTTGCAGGCTGGTCAAGCTCTCCAGTGAAGACCCTCACCTCAGGGGGTGTAGCAAGCCTGGGTGAGGGGCTAAGGGAAGTTTTCAGGCTAGCCACAGCTCCCACTGACCCTCCGGGCCATCCGCCTGGGAAGCGATGGGGTGGCGCTGGCCACACCCCATAGGCTTCCCAGGAGGGAGCCTTGGGGTCCCCCGCCTAGTCCCATCCCCCCACCCTCCAGGCTTCTTCGCCTGGGAAGCCCATGGGGTAGTGCTGGCCACCTGATAGGCCTTGCGAGGGGCGGGCCACGGGGTCCGCCAGCTCGTCCCCACCCCCCCCAAGGGCTTCTCCGCCTGGGAGGCCCATTGGGTGGCGCTGGCCACACCCCATCGGCTTCCCAGGAGGGGGCTGCGGGGTCCCCCGGCTAGTCCCATCCCCCCACCCCCCAGGCTTCTCAGCCTGGGGGGCCCATCGGGTGGTGCTGGCCACCCCATCAGCCTCCCAGGAGGAGGCCAGGGGTCCCACTGGCTTGTCCTCGCCCCCTCAAGGCTTCTCTGCCTGGGAGGCCGATGGGGTGGCACTGGCCACCCGATCGGCCTCCTCCGCGGGGTCCCGCTGGCTCATCCCTGCCCCCCGGGAAGGCTTCTCCACCTGGGAGGCCAATCAGGTGGCGCTGGCCAGGCGCTGGCCACATGATCGGCCTCCCAGGAGGGGTCGCGGGATACCGCCAGCTGGTCCCCGCCCCCCTGTAAGGCTTCCACCTGGGAAGGCTTCGGCCAGCCCAGGGTGCCAGATGCCTTCTCAGGACGGAGGCTCCCAAGATGGCGGAGGCAGCAGCCGCACACCGAAGCTGCGGCCTCCGCCATCTTGGCTAGGCTAATTTGCATACAGTCACTCTGATTGGCTGGTGGGCGTGGCTTAGACCATCCCAAAGAAACGGTTAATTTTAATATTACGCTTTTATTAGTTAAGATATTAGATATTATTTTCACCTACTTGTTAAAAATGTGATGTTTTTAGTAATACCAGATATTAGAGATACCATTCATTCTCTCAGGTAATGTGTAAATATTCTTAGGTCAGAGATTCCACTGGCACCCCTGTCCTTTGCTTTGAATAAGGAGAAGCTGGTATTTTCAAAAAGCATTTTTTTTCTGTGTTCACAACTTAGATCATGTGTACTATGCAGATACATTCACAGCTAATCTGGTAAATGGTTTTCAGAACAGTAGCTGCATGATTAATTGATTAAACACTGCAGTGTTCATAAGATATTCTGGGAGAACAATTGCAAGTTTGCCAGTGTAAAACACATCTTGATGTTGAGCAGCTGCCCACAATATTCTTATTTAGAATGACATTCATGACAGTTATATGTAGGCTTTCATTAAAAATGCGTTCATATTGTTTCTGAACCATAGAGTACTCACTGACTTTGTTGACATAATCTAAGGAGGAAGGATGATATTCATTTCTGTTTATCATGCACATTTAATGTCCTATCTTTTGAGGGCTATTATTTGATAGCATATACAATAATATAATTATTCAAAAGACAATTCTAGTTTCTTCTTGAATGCAGTGATTAAAATCAGGCCTAACAACATGATCTACTGAGTCTTGGCTTCGTATCAAACTCCCACCACTTCAGCAAAAGCAAACTTTAGGCTGCTAATACGAATGGCCATGACTAACTGAAGTAATTCCTTCTTGCATTAATCTTAAACTCTTTAAGAGTCATCAAGGTTTTACTTCTATGGCTCCAGAATTAACTGTTGAATTTTGCAGAAATCATTGAAAGTTACACAGGGAGATTAAATGAAAGCAAAAGACACAGCTGCCATGAAGACAACATTAAAGAAAGGTGGAGGAAAATCTAAGAGCATCTGCTTTCACATCTATATGGGTGTATTTTTAAAATGGAAACATCAGGCTAACAAGAACCACCTTTCAGCTTGCATTGGAACTATTTGGGTTTGGTACTCTCATTTAATTTGTTTAGTGTAAGACTCCTATAGTAACTGATTTAATAGAATCTTCAGGCAAGTTCTTTAGGAAAATGGAAAATTAGAATTAAAATATTTATTTAACAAATTGCAAAATCAATTTGAAGAACCAAATAAAAACAAAATTATTTTTATTTTCTTTATTTTGAAATAAATCTCTATTGTTCAGATTATTACAGATGTTCTTTTTCTTTTTTTTAACCCCCATAGCTCCCCTCCACCTGGTTCCCACCCCCGCCATACTCTTACCCCCGCCACTGTCTTCATCCATAGGTATAAGATTTTTGTCCAGTGTCTTCCCACACCCCTCACATCCTCTTCCCCCAGAATTGTCAGTCCATACCCTTTCTATGCCCCTACTTCTATTATATGCATCAGTTTATTCTGTTCATTAGATATTTTTATTGACTTAATTGTTAGATTCACTTGTTGATAGATATGTATTTGTTGTCACTTTGTTGTTCACAATTTTTTATCTTTACCCTTTCTCCTTCTTCCTTTTCTTAAAGAATGCCCTTCAGCATTTTAAATAATCCTGGTTTGGTGGTGATGAATTTCTTTAGCTTTTTCTTGTCTGTGAAGCTCTTTATTTGACCATCAATTTTACATGATAGCTTTGCTGGGTAGAGTAATCTTGGTTGTAGGTTCTTGCTATTCAGCACTTTGAATATTTCTTGCCACTCCCTTCTGGCCTGGAAAGTTTCTGTTGAGAAGTCAGCTGAAAGTCATATGGGTACTCCCTTGTAGGTAACTGAATTCTTTTCTCTTACTGCTTTTAAGATTCTCTCTTTGTCTTTTGCCCATGACATTTTAATTATGATGTGTCTTGGTGTGGTCCTCTTTGGATTCCTTTTGTTTGGAATACTCTGTGCTTCCTGGACTTGTAAGTCCATTTCTTTCACCAGGTAGGGGAAATTTTCTGTCATTATTTCTTCAAATAGGCTTTCAATATCTTGCTCTCTGTCTTCTTCTGGCACCCCTATAATTCTGATGTTGGTATGCCTGAAATTGTCCCAGAGTCTCCTTACACTATTTTCATATTTTTGGATTCTTTTTTCTCTTTGCTTTTCTGGTTGGGTGTTTTTTGTTTCTTCATATTTCAAATCTTTGACTTGGTTCTTGCAATCTTGGTCTGCTGTTGGATCTCTGTATATTATTCTTTATTTCATTCAGTCAGTGTATGCTTAATTTCTTACTGGTCCTTTTCCATTTTTTTGGTATTGTCATTAAGATCCTTGAAGGTCTCACTTCGTTCCTCGGAGGATCATAGAAGATTCTTGAGTAGCCTTATAACTGTGGTTTTGAACTCTATATCCAGTAGTTTTGTTTCCTCCTTTTTTTCATTTGTGGCCTGTTTCTTTGTGTCTGCATTTTGGCTGCTTCCCTCTGTTGATAGAGTGGCTTTGTGTGGTAGGTATCCTCTTGGGCCTAGTGGCTCAGCCTCCCCAATCACCTGGGGTGGACACTCTTGGTGTACACCTTTGAGAGCTGGGTGCACAGTCTTGTTGTAGTTAAGCCTTGATTGCTGTTGGTATCACTGGAAGGAAATGACCTCCAGGCCAATTGATTGCAAGAACCCACTGTGTCTGTAGTGGAAGAACTGATGTGTAGGAGATACCCTTATGGAGCAGAACTTGCTTCAGTGGGGCTTTGGTGCTCACTGAGTCTGCCTCTTGAGTGTGTCCCTTATGGATGTGAGGAGTTGAAATCTGGTATCTGGCCACTGCGTGCACTGGCTCCTGTATCTCCAAAGAGGTGCAGAGTCAGCTGCTGTATGAGTCCACCCAGGAGGTGGTACAGCGAGATCTATAGATTTCTCCTCATTGTTTGGGATTTGGAACTTTTGGAGTTCTCTGTCCCAGCTGCAGTCTGTTAGGTTAGGCTGCAGGCAGACAGGCGCACTGCTTGAGTGGGGTTATAAATTGGGTGGGGTGGGGTCTCAGAGAATCACCAGGGTGGAGCTAACAACAATGGCTGTGGCTTCTCCATGTTTTGGCGTCTCTGCTGTTTTGACGTCTCCGCACCCTTGAGACCCCAAGTCTTGGAGCTCTGCATCAGCAATCACCACAAACAGCTCTGCTAGAAAGCTACTCTCACCTTTCACCCCTCCTTCCACCCCCTTGACAGACAGCCTGAAATGAGTTTAGTGTAGCCCAGAGCTTGTATTCCTTTTCAGATTGAAACACCCCACAGATCCAGGTACTGCTGCCGCCTTTGCCACCACCATTTCATGCATGTCTGTACCTCTTTGTTCTTGGCTTGGTGCCTTCTACTCAGTCTCAATGCACTCCTTATCTTGCCTTCTAGTTGTAAACTTTCTACTCCCCTGGTTCTGGAGGATGGCTGTTTAGCTTTATAGTTATAGTTTTAATGTGGTTGTGGGAGGCAGCGCATTCGGGTATATACCTTATGCCGCCATCTTGGTTCTCCCTTATTTTTATTTTCATTTAAATCTGTGTTGCATGATCTTTGAGGCCATCTATCAATTGCTCTCCCTCCATGTCCCAGCTATTGTTTCTTCTACAACTTGATTAGTCCCAAATAGACATTTTCATGCTTTCCTGATTTTCTCTTTGGACATTCATCTTCAGCACATTTTTTAAAATTTATTTTTTGTTGAATTTATTAGGATGGCATTGGTTAATAAAACTATATAGGTTTCAGGTATGCAATTCTACAATACATTATCTGTATGTTGCATCATGTGTTTAACACATCAAGTGAAGTCTCCTTCCTTCCTCATTAATGCCCCCTTTACCCTCTTCTACCTCCCCCCACTCCCACTTTCCTCTGGCAATCACCATATTGTTGTCTATCCTTAAGTCTTTTTTTTTTCTTTTCTTAATCCCTTCACCCTTCTCACCCAACCCCATCCCCTCCTCTCTGATAGCTGTCAGTCTGTTCTCTATATGTATGAGTCTATTTCTAGTTTGTTTGTTAGTTGATTTTGCTATTTAGATTCCTCATATAAATAAAAACACATGTCTTTTTCTCACTGGCTTATTTCACTTAGCATAATAATCATCCATGCTGTCACAAAGGGTGAGTTCCTTCTTTTATAGGGCCGAGTAGTATTTCATTGTGGAAATGTACCACAGCTTTTTTTATCTAATAATCTACTGATGGGAACTTGGACTGCTTCCAAATCTTGGCTATCTATATGTATAAAAGGCTGATAGGCAAAGTGTCCCCTCAGGAGTTCGACCTGGAGACCGGGAGTTCGATTGCTCACTATAATGTGCGCTGACCACCAGGGGGTGGCACAGAACATGTGGGTGACCAGCCATGGCAGTGGGACACTGAGGGAGTGAAGGAAGCAGGAAGTGGGGAATGGCACGATTGGCAGTGTTTGGGTGGCGAGGGAAGGAGGCAGTGGGGAGGTGGGTAGGAGGGGAACCTGATTGGCCCTGATCACTAGCCTGGCCTAGGGACCCTACCCATGCACAGATTTCGTGCACTGGGCCTCTAGTTGTAAATAATGCTGAAATGAACATAGGGTGCATATATTTTTTAAACTAGTATGTTATGGGTCGAAATCCATCATTTCAACTCTCTTTTCTAGTTACACCTGTGCACAATGGTTGTACCTTTATTCAACTGCTCCTCCTTTCTTAGGTGATTTTTTTTTGCTCTATTATTTTGCACTGACTTGTAAAATGCTTAGCAATTTTGTGCTAGTTTCATACCTTTCCACGAAGATTGGTATATCATGGAAAGCAGAGACTGTCTTTGAATTTTATTTTTCTCCAAGTTCCCACAAAGGTGTTTTGAATGTATAACAAGTATGTGCTGGGGGAACTAAAGAATGCTATGTTGAACTATTTTACAGTGAGCTTTTATGAAGAGCCTCTTATTTAAATGCTTAAATTTTTAATGAATTTATATAATAACCAATAATAATATTAGAAATATCACTGAAACGGGATGTTGCACTATTATAATATAGTCTAATTCTCATCTGCAGATGGAAAAACTGCGTAGATAAATAAATGACTTACCTGGTGAAAACTCAGTAATCAGCCTCAAAAGATAACTGGATATTTCCACTCACAGTCCCCAGTTTCCTTCCCTCAGTATCACTTCTCCTATTAGTTAAATATTTCCTATGAAAAGACACATTGATCTAAATATAATTATAGCAGGTCACCTTACACTTTGCTAGAAAGGCAATATAGCATATACCGGAGTTACACTTGTGCTTGAGAGACATACAGGTTGGAGATTGATGGCTGGCTTTGCCGCTCCCTAGCCCGGAGAACTCAGATGCATAATTTTAACTACAAGCTTTGTTTACTTACCTGTAAATGGGACTGATAATTGCACTTACTTTGAAATACCTAACACATCTGACATATTTTACATGGCATATAAAAAACTGTTAGTAAATGTAGCCTATAGTTATTAACACATATGGACTTTACAATTTAAAAATAATTTTAATATTAATCTGATATGTTTACCAATACTACTAATGGATTCATTCATTCATATATTTCATGTCAATTTTAATAAATTTGTATTTTTGTACTCTACTTTGTCAATGTCCCCAGGAAAATTTATTTTGGTGATAGTTTTCTCCAAAGTATCTAGAGAAAAAGTTTTTTCTTTTGCGTTTTCAGATTAGATAACTTTGATGTTATAGATACTTTCGTTTTCATTTTTAGAACCCTCTGGATCCTATTTTAAAACTAGCTGTCAACATCCTTAAACATTACTTTATAGTTTTGGTCATATATCTCCTTAAGGAAGTATGCTATTCTTTAAAAAAGTAAAATGATAAAAACTAACACTGAGATAAATTGCTTATTTTATTCTTATTTAGCACAGTATTGTATAGCTACTTCTTTTAAAACCATAGGTTGAATATAAAATGCACATGAGGAAAAAATAGATTTATTTTATTAATTTTATATCTTGTCTGTTTTAATTTCATCTCATGCTTCCTTTCTCAGATAATTAGAAAAAATAACTTTCTGGAAAATGAGTTACATAACATTAATTTTTTTAACATTTGCTATTATCTAAGATCAAACTAGCACAAATGCCTTTTCCTGGTCACAAGCAGGTTTGAAGTATGGCTGTACCAGGGCAAACTCAAAGTACCTACTCTACATAAATTAATCTCCCAGAGGAAAATGCATTATGCTTATAATTGAAGTTACCATTTCTAATACCACCATTAATGCTGATTGAATCTTAAATTTGTGTTGGAATCGTTTATTTGAAGACACTATATCTCTTAAAAATTCATGTCAAGTACACCCTATAAAGGTTAATCTACAGTCTTGAAGCTATTTCTTAGGCTTTGGCAACCTGGAGAAGGTCAGATTATGAATCTATGCAAAAATAAGAGCCTATTTTTTTAATAGGTAGAAATACATCTATTTTACAGAAAGATAGGGATTGGCAATTTAGCTTAAATGTTTTATTTTTTTAAATATAAAGAGTTGTTTATATTTAAAAATAATTTTTTCAACTTATTTTCATTTTGTTAAATTAGAATTTTCACATTAAGTCATTTCCTCTGGAAATAAGTAACCTCCCTCAATGAGGTCCATTTCTTTGTCTCTTTCTTCCTATTTTTTTTCATCCCTTTTCATGCAATGATGGTTGCTATCACAATCTACCCCAGTTGCTATATTTAAAAAATTTGAGGGAGGATCACTCTTAATGCCTTCTGTTACCTTCCTTTGCCACATCCAAGAAATCTTAAGCGCTATCTATTTCTTCTCAGAAAAGCTACAGAAGATATGGAAAGCATCTGCATCTTTCTATTCTCCCTATCATTGCTTTAGTGCAAGCAACAGCTACCTAGCAATTAGGCTGGATCATAAAAATTTGACAAAAATACTCATATATTCACAATTCATGTATTTCAACCTAAATATTTTTTCTTTTCTTTCTAATTCATTTGTTTTGCACTGCAATAAGAGAGAAAAATGTCAAAAACACAAACCTGATCACATTTTACCCTTGCTAATCCCCTTCAATGACTTCCCTTTGTCTCCATGATAATGTCCAAATTCCATTCCCTGGTCTGCAAGGTCCTGCATGAGCTGGTCTCTGTTGATTTATGTAATATCATTTTTTGCAACTTTTCACCCTTGTAATTTTGCTCAATTTATCTTTGGTCTTTTGTACACATTGTTTCTTCTACATGGTCTGTCTTCACTGCCTCTTTTCTTGACTGCATCCAATTCATCTTTTATATTTCAGTGTATCCACTACTCTTTATAACCTCCCAGATCTGAGTTAGAAGCCTTCTTAGGTGCTTCTGTAGCTAGCCACACTGTATTTAATTTCATATTTACTTTTCTAACTCTTTTACTCAACATGCTCTGTGAAGGCAAGGGCCATCTCTTCCAGTTGATCCCTGGTCTTCTAGTGTTAATGCATTGCAGGTTACTTAGTCACTCAAGTTAGCCTCAATTTCCAAAAAAGGATGGTAACTTCATAGGAGGTAGTGAGGATTGCATGACAACACCTGTGTAATAGGACTTTTTGGTAGGCTAGTATTATTTTAGTTCTTGATATTTTCCTTTCCCATTAATTTTCTAAACGTTTGTGTGTTTTTTTTGTTTGTTTTTTTGCTGTTGTTGCTTTTAATTTTCTCACTGGTAGAGGAGAGATTTTGATGCATGATGTAGGGACTATAGAGGAGGATGGGAAACAAAATGGAGTGACCTTTCCAATTCCTCTGCCAACTCCCATCCCTGAGACTGGGTGTAGGTAGGTATAGGGTGAGATGTAAAAGTGGTGGGACTTTTCAGGGCTGAACTGTACCTAGGTGACAAAATGGGTGCAGAATTTGGAAGGAGACCTTGTTGCTCTCTTGCATGAGATTCAGTATTTTGTGACTCTCAGGGGACTGGGGCCTTGTGTTTGCCAGACTCAGGTTATGGGGATTTATTGAGACTCCGCCTGGCAGTAAGGAGGGCGGCATTTATGTCATAAGAATAAAGAACAATAAACATTACAGGTCAGACTTCTCAAAGGCTAGAACTAGATTCACGAATATCTAAAGGACTTTTGTTTTATGGATCTTCATTTTTGTGTTCTTCTATTAGAGGTACTCCAAGACATTACAGCGTTGTTTTCATTCTTCTCTCTTCTCCCTTCTCTTGCTGCTGGCTGTTTTACTTATCTTCTATTCTGAATGTCCTTTTATATATGTCAAAGCTTTTTATCTATTCACACATCTATTCATAACTGAAATTATATTCATTTTACCTTAGAGGATAAGACTAAATAGGAAACCAGCTCATTATTTGACTGTGAACTTGTTGTCTGGGCCGCTGCCTCTGCAAGCATTACTATATTTACTCATTATCCATTAAGTTAATTCACTCGACAGATAGTCACTGAACATCTCCTGCATTTTAGGCACCCTTCCTGATACTAGTAAAACACCTAGATACTATACATAAATGTCCTAGCACTTAACTTACTCACATTCTAACAACATTCAGACTACTGCAATTTAATATTAGACACGGAAAAGGGACTGAGACAGGGGTAGAATTCTAGTAGTTACCAATGTGATATTACATTGAAAGGCATCAGCATATAATGGATGAGAAGCCTGAGGTCTATTTTCAGGGCTCTTTCTGCTAGCTGCATGCTTTCATTGTGCCTGTCGATTGCTCACAGCCTTCTCTGTGTCTTACTTCTAAGCGTACACCGTACATGCCTTGTACCTTTTCTCCCATCAGACTGCTCCCTCCATTGCCATATAAAACCAGTCTGTTTCCTTAGGTCATGAGTAGTTTATCTATGAAGTTAATTTGTGGGCTGGGGTGTGTTCATGGATGAATGTATATTATGTTTAGGTATTGTGTTCACATTTCAAAGGGAGTTTCTATCATCCCAACGCCCCCCAAAAAGGCACCTATAATGATAATTAGAAATCTTTCCTTCAGACTAATGGGGAAGCAATTTGGTCCACAGGCAACAATTTAGTGTTGCCCAAATCTTACTATCTATATGGTTAATTGGTAAATACTCTCTTAAAACATCAACCAAAAGAGAAATAAGCCAGAGTCATTTCTGTTTTTTATGCCAACCATTCATTGCATATGTCCTTCATTCCTTTAAAAAACAAACACATTTTGAATCTAAAATATTATGAGATAATTTCCACATTATGCTCATTAAAAACTTAAAAAAATAGGTCTTTCTTGTGTTTGATCTTATAAAGAATAAATCCTGGGTAATATCTGTAAGTGGGATAGGAGCAGTCATCAGTGAATAGCTATTTAAGTACAAAGACACAACCCAATTACAGCACTGCATTATTTATCATCTGGCTGTTACTGCCATTTCCCGTAGTATTATTTCACCTTAAACATCAGTGCCTGTATTGCTCAGGACCCCAGGATTCACCACACTGGGGGTTAGTGACTGCTTTCAGGGCAGAGCCTGCTTTCAAACACAATGGAAGTCTTATATCTTCGTGTTTCCCAGTTGTCATCCTCCTGTCATAGCCCTTTTTAAAAGGGTTTGGGGTTCTCCATTCATCACAGATGCATAACTTCCATTAGTGTTAATCACATGCTCCATTTTAGAGCTGTTTTGGCCCCTCCGGTTAAATGGGCGTTTAAGCAGTTTTTAATGTATTATATGTACTTATTTTTTAAACAAGTATTATATGCCCAATTGACTGGAATGAATACAAAGTCCATCAGGTGAATACAGATTTATAATTGTTTTTAAAGCATGTATTATTTACCCGACCAACCATGACAGCCCTTTTGGAGTCATTCCAGCTGAGAGGGGAAACGCATGTGTATGTCAATACCAAATAAACCTTCATGAAATCTTTTAGTGAGGTTCTCTCGCTTAAACTTACAGCTTATCTGGCTAATCACTTCCTCTCATTTTCTCTCTCCACAAATTCTCAAAATATTGTTCACCCTCTTTAGCTTGCATTATCATATCATCATCCGTGAACTAGACGAAAGCTATGCAAATCCTCATTTGACTCAAATAAACTAAAAAATATTACAAGGTATATAGTGGCTATGTGGAGTTAGACCCTAACACTTGAAAAAGAAACTATATGCTCAGTTCTCAAGTCTCATACAATTAAACTACATTAATAATAAAATTTAATGAATTATTTTATTTTACAAATTAGTTCCTCTGCCTAAAAATTACAATAACTAGGCTGACCAAAAAGAGAAATGACATATATTTCTTGTTTTCTTCTCAGACATACAATTAAACTCCACTCTGCTATTTTTTCACAGCATTAAACATGGTACGTATCTTTTTTTTCTTCCCTGCATTAGTAAGATTATTTCAGGATTGCTTTCCAAGCCTTTCATATATATATTTTTATTTTTGTAGTATCTTTACTTTTTGCTATAATAATAGATTGACTGTATAATGAGAGGCTGGAATTTATTTTTATTGGCTTTTAAAGCTCAAGACAGATTCACCATGCAATCTTAGACAATGTATTCAGACCTATGCCAAACGAAAGAGTACTGCTCTAGCCCGTAATGTGAACCATGTCCTGTGGCTGGTGGAATTGAAATCCATATTAGCTGTGAGAAGAAAATGTATTCCTTATTACCAGAAAAGAGCAGCACACAGAACTTCAATTTCTGACAATGAAATTTAAGAGTTTTAAAATTTCAAAAAGACTTCAGAAAGACCTTGCCATTCTTTGTAGTTCAAAAATGAATGTATGGGGAAAAAACTGCATTCGCTGAAGCAACCGAGAGCAATCCTTTCTGTACTGTAGAGATTGCTCTCAGGGTGGGTGCTGTAGCCTTTGTTTGCAGACACTGGCCACGTTTGCAACTCTTCCTCTGACGGGAGGTGAGTCTGAGACTGTTGCTAGTAGAATCTTCCCAGGAAGCAGAACTCTGAGCTCAGGTAAGCTGCTGGCTGCTTCTGTAGTCCAGTTAGTTTCTAAGGGGACCCTATATTGATGCTTCGTGAAGAATATCCTTGGTTTTGGCTGGTGTGGCTCAGTGGTTGAGCATCAACCTATAAACCAGGAGGTCATGGTTGGATTCCCAGTCCAGGCAACATGCCCGAGTTGCGGGCTCAGTCCCCAGTAGGGGAAATGCAGGAAGCAGCCCATCAGTGATTCTCATCGTTGATGTTTCTATCTCTCTCTCCATCTTCCTCCCTCTCTGAAATCAATAAAAAATGTATAGTTTTAAAAAGAACACCTTTGGGTATTCTTATGTGGCTGTCACAAAGGGGAAGCGTAATTATGACAACATGGTTCAGAAACTAGGCGGCAATGGGGAGAATGTGGTCTCTTTATTTTAAACAAAGACAAGCTCATCTTCATAAAATGCATCCTCAAAGAATTATAGTGAAAAAATAAGGTAAGCTTACATAATAAAAAAAAAAGTTGAAATTCTAAATAATGAATAAATTGTCAGTTCAGCAACCATATTTATATTTGTATTACTTATAGATTAATGCTATTCCATGTCTAATAGTAACATCTGTTTAATTTAATTTTATTATACATTTCAAACAATTTCTTTTGGGTTTTCCTGTTATAGAGCTTTCTCATGCAAGCCTACTCATCCTTCCTTTCTCCTCTTCTTTTTGACCTTCCCATTGTCATCTTTTACAAATACTGGTTGCAGATTTGCTACATGAATTAGGTTCTAAATGAAATATGGTTCAAGTCTTTAAAAACTTCATAATTCAATGAGGACTATATGCACACAAAAAGATAATAATTCAATGTGATAAGTATATTGAATGTAGTGCTAATAACAAATACAAGTAGGATGTGGTTAGTTGCGGTACATCATTGGTTTGATTTCTGTATTTGTTTGACATGTGAATTTCTATATCCACCATTCTTTAGCAAGAATCTTTCTTAAATTAGAAGGAAGAACTTTCCATGAGAGAGTCAAAATTATTCTATTAAAAATGATGGGAAAGTTCCCCGATGCCCCTTTAAGTAAGTATCTTGGTTAAATGTATGCATTTTCAAGAATATAAAATATGTAGTTAATAAATTCCTTATAGTAAAAGTATTATATTATACTTTTGGTAATAGCTTGACCTCACATTGGGAAGTATTTTCATTGTCATTACAAACCTAACTAACCAAATGTATAATTTACAAAATAATAAAATAAAAGTTTCTATGGTATTTTAGAAAATTATAAAAAATATTTGGGCTTCATTTCCTCCTGCTTAAAAAAAAAGCCTTTTAAAATTGTTCATAATTTATAGAAAATATCTCCCAAGAAGAGTAATCTTTTTTTTTTTAACTCTTGTGTCATCATCATATTTCCTTCATTATTTCATAAGCAATGAACCTCCATTTCTAAGTCTTTGTTCCATAGTGCAAAACCTGTGCATGGCTAACATTTTCTTACACATGCAGGTCCCCACAGCATAATCAGGTACATTAACTGACCTGGATCGTTAATTATTCCACTTGAACTCCATACACTTGAGCAGAGGAGTAAGCAGATTGTGACATTGACCACAGAGATTGGCATTTGCTTTTTATGTTGTTTCTTTGCTTGTATTCTAAAATTGTTTTCTGATCCCTGGTTATTTCCCATTTGGAAGCAATATCACTGAAATGTTTTATTACAATAAACTACTTGCACATTTAGTAATCTCTCAACATACCCAACCATTTCATTCGTTGGGATACACTCTAGCTTTTACAGAACTCTTTCATTAGTAAGGCAACAAAGTGATAGCTTCTTCTACATGCCTTCCATGCTGCCATTAAGGTGAAAATACTTAGAAATAAAAAGCATCAACATCAAAGCAGTGCTGCTGTTGCATTACAAAAAAAAAAAAAAGAATTTAGATGAAATTGTGATTTGCTGTTTATTGATATTAATACTTCAGCAATGTTATCCCAATCAATTTAACAAATAAATATTTAAAAAATGCTTTGGGCTTGTCTTCCCTCTGTTATGCAGATGTTGGCTTCAATGAGAGCTTTACTGGCAAAAAAAAAAACAACAAAAAACAAAAACACAAACAAACAAAACTTAACCAACCAAAAGTATAAAATTTTACAAAAGAATGAAATAAAAACTTTTCATGATATAATGACTGGCAAATATTTCCACCCCATTTTCATGCCATGTTTTTAAAGCTAAGTCTTAAAGTATATGTATTTCTGCATTGTATTTTTGAAAGCATTTATCTTTTGAATGAGTCTATCCTTTGGGTGTTTTTAAATGTTTAGTTGTTAAAATATTAAAGACTTACCAAGCTAATAATAATAATAATAATAATAATAATAATAATAAAGAAATCAGTTTGGTATGGCAGATATAGCTTCAAAAAGTCACTTTTCAGAGAAATAAAAAAAAGTGCATTCAGGTTTTTGGAGAAGTGGAATAGCAAACACGTTTTAAGGAGCTGAGGTATCCTTTCTTTCTGTCTCCCTTAGAAGCCCTGGAATCGACAGTGCTGCTGAGCTGGTTTCATGTTAGAAAGCTGTCCTAAATACACTCTGACAGGGGGGCCGTGTGAATGGACGCGGAGCTGTCTGCTCTCACACACATGCCACCACACACCCTCAGGTTGAAGAAGACTGTGCCAGAAGTCCTCAAGCTTATTTGTAAAATGCAGCCTAGTTAAGATGAATGCAGACTCATGAGCCTGTACATCATGTATATCTGGAGGCTGAAAGCAGTTTATTTGATATTTAGTTGAATGTGTATTAGCAAATCATAGAATCACGGGTAGCAGCTCTAGTGGTTAAATAAGCATTCTGGTGAGAATTGTGATTGATCTAGAAAAAGAAACAGTATAAAAAGGGAGTAGATGCGATTTAACTTGGTATGGTTGATTTGGAAGGTGCTTTTTAAATTTCCTTGTGTGGTACAACCAGGTGCTGAGAAGAATCTACAGTAATACAAAGAAATAGAATTCCTATATATCTTTATTGAATGTGACACAATATAATCAAAGATTGCACATAATTAAGTGCTGGAGCTCAAAGCATCTTTGAAGCAGGAATTCTGCTGATTTTTTATTTTATGTAATTGCTTACAGATTAGTTCTCTATTTGCTCCTAAAGAATACACTTAAACACTCAATCAATGAATAACCTACAGCAGTTTGTTGTAGATTCAATAATGGGGAATGGTGCATTGTACCAGGATAGTCGGATATACCCATGGGGAGTGTCAGTGGTCAAAATGCTTCCATTGCCAGAAGGTAGTCTGAAAACGGTCTGGAAATTCGATACAGCATTGACCCTACGTGGTATACATGATCCACAGTCAGTTTCTCAAGCGTACTTGAAGTTTTAAAAAGAACCATTAAAAAAGTGGGAATTTAAAGAAATACATATTTTAAATAAGTTTTTTTGTGTGTGAACCAGTTGATTTTAAATGTATTAATTCAAAAGAGCTAAATAGCAAATCTAGTCTAATTCCACTTCAGGTTAAATGTATCTAAAATTAAAAATAATTTAGTAAATATTTTAGAGTTCAAAAAATAGAAGTTGAAAGTTACATACTAATATTTTTCTTTGTGTAAATATACTTAAATGTTCATCTATTTTATCCTCATAAATCCCCTGACTATTAAACAACAAATAGTCACATACTAGCATATTCACAAATCCTTGTGATGTCTCTGATTCTTTGATATCTTTATTAAATTGATTTTTTCTTTATCTTATCAGTGGATTAAGAGTGAGATAAGTGGAAAGATCTTTTAGTAAACAGAGTAGAGTAATTTATTATCACACTAATGTTTTTGCTTTTTCCTTCATTCTGAGAATTGCCAGTATATTTTAATTAAAATACATATCAACTTCTTTAATTATTAGGTACTTTCATTTGTGTAGTTATTCCAAATTGCTTTAAGATGATGACTTTGTTATTCTGAAACTAGAACTAGGTTAGAATTAGAATTTTTAATAATAGAAAAAATAATTTGTTTTGGAATGTGCTTAATTTGGGAATATAAAAATTTCTTGTCATCCTCATACACAAACTGAGTTCCTTTTCAGATTTTTAATAAATTGAGAATTCACATGAAATGATATCACACCAATACATCCTACCATCTATTTTGTAAGTTTTAGACTTCTCATTTTCAAAATTATAAGGTTAGCTACATTTGGATTTTGATAACTACAAGTTTATTAACATGTATAATAGTACATATTACATATATGCAAATAATGTCTGTATATAAATATACATACATATGAGTAAACATACTTTCAACATTTCACTTGGGGGATAGTAAATGCATAAATGAAATGTAAAATTCATGTACTTTAGAAGCTGTTACTAAAATCTTAGTCTCACATTTCTGGTTACTTGGTCAAATGGCATGGACAAATCATAGATTGATCCTGTGATGTTGCTGAGAATAAAATTCTTTCATAAACTTTAAACAGCAGCCTGCTGATTTTTGTCATGCAGATTTTATATGTTAGATTTCAACAGTGCTGCTAACGATAATTTGAATGTTAAATTTTTTTCTGCACTGATCGACAGGTTTACCTTTTCAGCACGTTTGCAACTTCTTTCAGAAGTTGCGATACATTTTATCGAAGTATAGATAGAGGAAATAGTGTTATAATATAAGTTAATCATTTCACACTCTGAAATAGGAGTCAATTTTAATGATTCACTGGTTTTTCTATTTGACTTTCTTCTATTTGAAAACACAGACTATCCTATTCAAAAAAAAATGATTTAGCTGATTTCAATCTCCTGAGAAAAGATGTGAACATTTGTAGTAAAAATATGCAAAGTGCCTGGAATTTGGGTAGGCACACAGATGTGCAGCAACTGATGGAGCTCTTTTCCTGTTTTGTAATCTGTATTTATCAAGACATTTCTAATGTGTGTGTCCTTTTTGTGAGAGAAGACTATATTTTCTAATTTGAGCAAACCAGCTGGGAAATTATATTGTACCTTGAAAGTAGCAAAGGTTGATGAACATAATTTGAATATGGACTGAGCTCAAGAGGGTTAGGGAGGAACAGGATCAGAAAAACTTCACTTTTACTATGACTCATGATAGGAACGATGATAGGTTTTCTAGTTTAAAAGTAAATTATAGACTCCAAGAAGACAGTGCTGTGAATTTGTCCTGTTCACAGCTGTTTATTCAGTTCCCAGCACACTAGGTGCTCATTAAATATTGTTTATATAAATAAAAAGTTACATTTTTCTTTCTTTTCATCTTCATAAAGCCATGTAAATTAATTTAAAATTGATATTAAGAATCTTGTGACATTTTTAAATAATCAGAACATTCTGTTTCGACTGACCAATTTCTCCAACTACTGTTTTTCTTAAGAGGGAGGCTAAAGCAGTTCTACTATAATGATTCAGGCTCCTCATGTGGATAAATCTCTAATGTGTCCTGCTTAATTTCTGCTCACCCTGCTGATGGTATTATACCTAGCACAATATCCCTACCTCAACTGCAGGACTTATAACAATTCAATGGTCTTAATTTATGGATTATAATTTAAAATAAGTTATTATTTTTTAACAAAGACCTTTACGATTGATGTTTATGGGTGGAATCTTTGAAAGGAGTTTTCACATACCTAGAAATTAGTGCATGCCCTACTTCCACTGATGCAAATATTCCCTAAGCAGAGGGAGAAAGAAAATCCTTACCCTTTTTTTCCTTTTTCTGAAACCTAAAAGCATTTTGTTTTCTCAAGCTCTATAAAAGTTCAGCACATAAAAGGTTAGGAGGCTGACTTTTTTCTGTCGTGTATATCTTTGAAAAATTGGTTTATGAAGAGTCATACATCATGTAGCCAGACATATGGGAATAGTTAAAGATTAAGGTAAATAGACAAATTGAACTGCTTTAAATCATTTTCCTGGTTTCAGTTTTATGAAAGAGCTTATGAACAAAAGCTGACATTAAGCAATCACAATAGGCTCTTCTATATGTTTTAGACAGTGGTAAAGACTTTAGTGTCAGAAAGTGTTGCATCACCAATAGTTACATCAATTTGATTGGTGTCCAGATTTCAAAAATGTTACCTTGTCAAACCATAACCTTTTCCAAGTCTTTCATTTGTCATTGTTTTGTAGATTATATCATTTATTTTACATTACCTGTATCCGAAAGCATGGATCATGGGTTATAAGATTTTTCTTTATATATTGGTTGTTTCTGTGTGGTTTTATTTTTTATTTTTTTGTAAATAAAATTAATACCACAGGCATTTGTGTTCAAAAAGGACTAATCAAATATTTTGGAAGGAAGTTGGATTTCATCTAACAAACATTACTATAACTTCACCTAAGGAGACCTTTGATCCCTTTTTACTGGAATAAAAAAAAAAAAGATATTTTCAGGACCATTAGGATAACATTTTAAATTAATTGAATAAACACACTGAACTTTTCCAGAGTACCTAATACAATCATATCCTGTGGAGAGAAGCTGGCTGTTGGGCATTAAGGTAGGTACCAGGAATTCGCCCAGTGGCAGAGTGACTCTTATAAAAAGTGCAATGAGATCTTTAATGTCCACACAGGAGAGTAAGGATTTAAGATTCTGTGGTCTCATTTGAAAGACCCCTACATAGTAAACTGCATGGGACGCAATTTATCTACCTTAGAAAGGACAGGAGGCTTTGTAGCTCCTGAACCTATAAATCTAAGACATTCTGTGAATATATGCCTGTGAATATATTCATGCAGCACCAATCTCCTTCTTAAAAAAATAATAAAAATAACAAGGTCTATGATTCTCAGGTTGATATAGATAAAAATCCATTAACTTTTCATCATCATCACAGCTCTCGTATCAAAGTGCAGACATTTGTGGGGCTAGCTCACCTCCCCCGGCAGCTGTGCAAAAAGACAGATGATCTTTTACATACTTCTTTGTTGGCTTGCCTTTTGTAGGGTTATGCGCTCGATTGGGGAACTGCTGATGGTAAAAATGTAATTTAAGAAGACTACGCATATTTGCACAGGTATGTGAGCTCTGCTTATAAGACATCCAGCTAACAAGATTTCTCATATCCTGAGTAACGCGAATGAGAGGAAAAGGGGTCCCTTCCAGAAAGTGCTGCTCAAGTGCTGATCAGTCGCAGATTTTGACGTGATTCTATCTGAGATAGCATTTTGATGTCCAACCTGGAGACTTACATATATTAGACACTGCAAAATGTTCACTTTTCCCTTTTGAAATATTTTGTCATATATATATATAATATATACATATAATAATCTTATAAAGTTTGCTGAAACACCTTAGGATGTAAACATATAAACTTTTTCTCAATAAAAATATCTATGTAAAGAGGAAAACACTACCATGTATATCGTGAAAAAATTCTATCATTTTTGTGGTTGGGAATCTTTCTGGGATTGGTTGCCTCTGGCCATTTTGTCCTCAATCTTTCTTTATTGTATATCCAAGCACACACTTGTGCACGTGCACACACACACTAGTTTTGATTCAGTTAAAGGATAAGATTTTCATGCGTTTGCTTTTTAGGTCAGGTTAGCTAAGTGACTTATTTATATAAATGCAGTTCATGCCTGAATAAAATATTACTATAAATTCATGATTTCTCATTCCTTCACTACACATTTAGCTTATAAACTCAGAAAGATATATTCATTATTTAAAATTGAATACACATGTCTCACCTGACCATGAAATTCTATTGCAAAACATAACTAAAACCAGTGTTTCGCAGATATGTACTCAAAACTGGAATTAAGGGATTTAAACAGAAGAGAATAAAAAGATGATTTAGTAATTTGATGGAATCTTTATTACTTACTGTTAAAATGAGTTATTTTTTTGAACAACTCAGATTCATTAAAAATTTGGAGTCAGAAATTAAGTTACTTTCTCCCTATATTACTGGAAACACTGTAAGTTCCATATTTAATTGTACATTAAGGCATCAAGCATAAAACAACCTTTTCCTTTTAGGCGCTGTCATTAGTTAAGTCAGTTATCCCAGAAATTTAAACTATTAAAACATATCCCGAAATATCCATAAAATATGACAATTATCACTGAAGCAATACTCTTAAGTTAATGCACTGCTATAACAAAAAAACAAACAAACAAACAAAAAAATCTTAGATCACTTAAAATTTCTCCAGTATGCTTGACCACAGAATTACACTACGATATTTTTAAGTTTGAGAGCACATTTAGGTCACAAGTGGTGATGGATATACTACTTTTTAAAGTTTCTTAATATTGGCTATAAAGCAAGTGTCCGTGGACCCAGAACTGCTCAGGAATGGCTTTTCCGTCTTCCACAAGGCGCTTCCAAGCCGGGGCACTAGAGGGCGCTGTTGGAACTGCTACTAACGAGACACTTGAACTGGTTCGTTTTAAATCAATACTATCAAGATCCAAAAATGTTGCTGGTGAAATACTATATCATTATTAGTTTTTAACATTGGGCTCTGGGAATGTCACCAGCACAACTTGCCAAACAAATCACGAAAGCAGTAATTAGAGCGAAACACTCCAATTATTTGTTGTTGTTGAAAGGAAATCAGGACGCTTCTCTTCCACCCTTTTTTAATACCAGCCCAGTCTCTCTTCAGGATGTACAGGTTGCTGATACCTTTTTATAAATGGCAAGGAAAACGGGCTTGTCAAGCAATTAACATTTTCTTCGGACCTTCACCGTGCATAGCCACAGAAGGTTGTTTCCTTAATGTGTCAAGAAGCTGCAGCTGCAACTTTTATCGTGGTGTTTGTGAGATATTATGGGCATCCTAAGATCCTTGTACAAGGGGATACATCGTCCTTATGTTGGGAAATATCGCTTACATGAACATTGAAGAATCACTCTCTCCCCTCCCGCCCCTGTAGTTATTTATAAAGGCGTCACTGCTATTGCCTTGCTTAGACCTTCCCTTCAGGCATGATCAGACTCAAGCAGGCAGCTATTTCCCTTTAATTCTCCACAGTAAGCCAGTAATGCTTATGATTATTGTGAAGTCAGGAAAAGTTTCGTTTCATCAAGTGACATGTAGTGATACAATTAGTTACTTAAGCACTTCACATAAAACGTTCCACCATGGAACCTAGTTTGTCAGATGCAGCTAAATATCAGCGTCTCGTGTTAAACACAAGAGCAAACCTGCCTCATGGAAAGCACAGCTGACAGCTCTCACCATGAGCTGAATGATCACTCTCAATTGTAATCGATTCTGTAAGTACTGAACACAAACCCCCAGGCAATTGAAGAAAATAGGATGATGAAGGACTGCAAACTAATATGTTACACATCTTCATTGATTAGACATTGATTAACCATTATTTTCCTGAATGACAAACAGCTAGTGGTAAAGTAACTGAGGCTTGTGATTTATTTACATCTTAGACAGAGATGACTTCTTTATTCAGCTGATTGTGAGCTAATACTAAACCAGGAGACAGCAATAGTTTGACAATCCAGGCTGCTGTTTTCTTTCTTTTTTTTATTTTTTTTAAGTCTTTTCTGGCAATCTTCTGAGATTTCTGGCATGTCTCTATTAGAAACAAATTTAACTAGATTTAAAAAGGATCAACTGAGTTCCAAAGTACAGAATGTGTACTTGTGTTATAACTGCATTTAAAGGGAAGATCGTTTTATAGACTTCGTATTTACAAGCATATTGATCAGTGTTTATTGAGCTTTTAATTTAATTCTCTCTTTTCTTCAGTGCCTTATTGGCAGTTATACCCAATTTTAGAATGAGCCGACTAAGAGTTTGTATCTATTGCTTTAGAAATATGTGACTCTATTGAGATATGGTACATGTAGAGAGACAGAGATTTTACAGTTTAAGTAATTTTTGCTTCATATAAAACTGAGATATTTTAGGACAACCTTGGATTTATGTAGCAAAATATTAAGGCAGTGTGGTAAAATTTTTTAATTTGTATATCAATAGATCTCAAATTATATGCCCAATGGAGAAGTTTGCTCTTGAATTTTTAGACAATGAAGGAGAGTAAGATATTCATTGAAATGAACTGCATTAGCAATGAATTATAATGAAACTGTTTTTGTTTTTTTTTTTTTTTTTTTGCTTTATAGAGCATTCTTGTGCATTTTGAAGATTTGTGAGAAACATTATTTATAAGCAGACATAATTAGGATGTTCCGGAATTCTTCATCTTGATGGTCATGATATAGACTTTTGATGTTCAAGAAAGCATAATTTGCTTCTCCATTGGAATTTGATTGTAAATTAGTGCTAATTAATGTTCACTTAAGTGTTACAGATGTGTGATATATCTAGTTAGTTACTGAAGGGGTAACAGTAGAAAATTTGTTTTGGGAAAGTGTATGAATTTCAAGTAATCACTAGAGTGTCATTTAAAAAAAAATAAGAAAAATTCATTACTGTTTCCAGTGTTACAAGACAATTGTAGCATTTACATAATTTAGAAAAAAATAAATTAGTAAACTGAAGCAGGGAGTCTCCCAGGGGTGAGGACGACGGAGCCCCTAGCGCTAGGACGCTTGCATGCACGACTCCAGAGACCAGGTTCTGTGACGCAGGTCTAATTTTATTGCGGAAGTACAGAGTATTTATAGCAGAGGTGGCCAATCATGGAACATCTTCCTAGGGAGCCAATGAGCGTAAAGGTTGGGGTACTGTATACGTGGCTCTAGGAGGGGCTCAGGTGGGCGTTGCCATCTTCCAGGTTTGCCAGAAAGATCTGAACTGCTGGAGTGAGTTCACAGCATTGCATCAGCCGCTGCACCGAGACAAAACCTCCTGTGCTCTACCTACAGTAAACCATGTCACTTAAATTAATATGGAGATGCATTCAACACCACCCTTATTAGTTATTGAATTATTAGACATGCAATTGTGAGATTTCATTGTCTTTTGCCCTTTAATGTAATTTAAACTCTGGGTTAGTGAATCAAATCTGTCCTTTATGGATATTGCTCTTTTATCATAATAAATATATGAATATGCTTTTTGCCAGGCAACTTTTGGTAGCTGCATCTCAGACATTGGGCCTTTGTATACAGGTATATTAACCCAAAGCTTTTAGTTTTTGAAATGCAGTTTCAGCATTTGAATAATGGGGTAGAGAGAAAAATATGTGAAGTTCATCCTGTATTTTTAAAACCTGGTATATTTGTTGAAGAAATGCAGCTGTACTTTAAGAGAAAAAAGACTTGCTAAGTGTTAAAAGGTGAAGACTATCTAGTTGTGATAACATGTGATACTCAAGCGTTTACAAAGGAAACTAAGGATGTGCTTGACTCACCAGTTGCCCTTAGTTTAAGTATATCAGTGGACCTATGCTAATTATAAAGCACTTCCTTAGCATTGGATTTGAGGGCTGAGTTCCCCCTTACTTTCAGTCTCAGAACCTATGGAAGGGAAAGTGTTGATTGGCTAGTGAGGCATGAAGAAAGAACAAATGAAAATCTCTCTAATGGCAACATTCCAGGGGGAGCTGGAAACCCCAGAAGAAAGTCTAATAGTGTACTGTTTCTTGTCCATCTGTGTGCAGGTGAGAACACCACTGCCAGGATCTGTGTACAAATGTAAAAACCAGAAACCCCAAATTTCATAAAGCAGTGACTGTGATATTTGCACAGCAATTCCCTTTTGGGAAAATAAAAGGCACCTCCACAGTGAACTGACTTCTCTTTTGAGTGTGCACGCATTTGTACGCATACATGTATGCACACATACACAGAGGCTTATGTGCAGCCCAGTACGCTTCACTTTCTTCAAGCATATTTAATATCTTTAAATTTTTAAATGAAAATGTAGCTGTCAATTTTAAACTAATTTGGATGGACAGCAATAAAATGCAAACCTCACTTCAAATTAGAATTTTCAGTGAGGATTTCTAATGGAAAGTAATTGCTGACAATAGGAAATGACAAATTACTAATTACTTAGTTCAATTAGACTTTTGTGCCTTTGGTCCTAAGTGGCAAGCATACAGCAAATCTTGCACTTTTGTAACAATTAATGACATTAAAACTATTTAAACTGCCAACAGATGTGAGTAAGAGGACATGAATTGAAACTTACTTAATTTACATACTATCCCTATTTTGTATCGAGTAAATGGTGTTTAATTTTATGCTACAATTAAATATTACTGGTACAGTGCAATTTTCACAGAACTTTGTAGGGCAAAATATCACTGTTCTAAAAACAGTCAATGCTAATGCTTCCTTTCTCATATCACAGCAGTATTTTCTTTTAAAAGATTCTCAGAGTATGAATTTCTATCTGTACTGTATTCACGACTATACATTCATGTTCGTTAACTGGCAGTATCCCTATTCTTTGCTTTGCTTCTCTTTATTGTTTGTCTATTTTGTGCATATTAATTTCCTAGTGATCTATTTAGAATCCATCTTTTCCTTAAGACTAATTCACGCTTTGTGAAAGGATTTTGTTTAGAAATCCAATTCCATTAACAGTCTCTGTATTTTTAACTTCTGACTGTAGTTTGCAAGGAACTTAATTTAGTATCCCTGGTTTTATCTTTTTTTTTGTAATTTTGATTTTACAAATAAATAATTTAAAAATATCTCTAGTTATGATCAGATTTTCCCCTCTCCAGGTCAGCAGCTCAGTAGACCTATTGCAGGTGGATGTGGAGTAAAACAGAGAGGCAAGGGCTGCAATTATGTTTGTAACGGTCAGTTTCCCAATAAGGCTTTACATATATCAGTTCTTTATTCAGAGCATGTAAAAAACTATTTATTTGTGAAATGAAAATAAACATGCTGATCAGCAGTGAGGCAAATTCACCTGGCATTTTGTGCCTACAGAATAAGAGCAATGATTCTAGGCAAACTAGCTACAAAAATAACGATTAAAGGTTGTTATAGAGAAACAGAATAACAACATTGGTGAAATTAAGGCCTTTACAATCACTACCTATCTAAGCAAAGAAGTGATTCAAGTGTAGAAACCCAGGCTGGCTTATTACATTCTCCTCTGGGGACTTGTGTGGCGTGCAAGATTCTTTGCATGTCGCTAAAAGATGAGGCATAGGAGCTTGGTCACCTTCCCCAGTGTTCTGGCTAAGACTACAAACCTCCTATTCAAAGCCAATGTATTTTCTTAGACTTGTCACTTACAGTTTAAGATGGGATGTATTCTGTGTGATATTACTATTGAGAGTTCGTTGTGATTGGGTGAAGATAAGTTTTTTGTTTTGTTTTTTTTTTTGGGTCCAGTTCTCCTATAAACAAGAGGAAAATATAAACATATCTTGTTTTATCATAGGGGTGCCAGAGTGAGGCAAATTGGAACACCTAAGATGCCAGCAAGTACTTTCTCCAAGGCTTTGCTTGATTTGTGCAGGTATTTTTTTTCTTTTCAAGATTCCTGTAATTAAGCTGCTGTTTGGCGGTAACTCTGTAAACTAGATCCAAATAACCAAGGGTAGATTTTGGACAAACCTCTGTTGTTTTACCACAGCTGTAGCTTTCTTTTCTTGTGAGCCCTGTGAACTTTAAGGGCTAGAAATATAAGAGAGAGCATAGCAGATAATAAAGGAAAAAGGAAAAGCTTAGGCAGGGGGTAGGAGGCCTGGGCAGGGACAGAGGAAAGAAAGACTTTCACAAATTATAAGAAAAATGGCGTTGGCATTGTGCCTAAAAAAAGATAACGTGAAAAAGAAGTAATAGCAGTGATACACTTAGCAAGTGTATTTAGAGCAAGAACGATAGGAAGAAAAAGTGGCCTAATTAGAAGAGAGGGAAAAGGAGAGAGAGGGACAGGCAGAGGGAAAGGGAGAAAGAAAGCAAAGAACTGTCAGAAAAAAAAAAAAAAACACCTAGAAAGCAATAAACCTAGGGAAATTAATACACATATTTGAAGCTGAGGATCCATCCTCATATATGTCACAAGGCATCATGAAAATAGAATGTCAAGTAATGTATCATTTTTTTCCTAGTTTCCATCATCATTATTGAGACAAAAATAACATATGAATGTCACTTTGACAGTCTGGATTCCTTGTATGTAATTACTCAAGGAATTGAAAGGTATGTACTATGGGAGTATTGTTTTATGACTTATATAAAATTATTATATACCTACTTCCCCATACTCTGTACACATACATGGTTTACACATGTTATTATTCAATGAAAACTCTGAGGTTTTTAAGGCAAAAGAATTTTGACCACTTAATCTAATCTAATAAAAGAGTAATGTGCAAATTGACCCTTACTATGTTACACTAAGCCTTGCCCACCATCCAAGCTACACCCACCAGCCAATCAGAGCAACTGTAGGCAAATTAACCCAGCCAAGATGGTGACCAGCACCACGGAGTTAGAGCAAACAAGGATGCTTCTATTGTACCAGTGATGGAGGAAACTGCCTGCCTAGGCCAGCTAGGCCTCTGTCAAGGCAATAATGTTTCAATTATAGAAGCCACAGAGCTGAAGCAAACAGGAGGCTTCGTTGCCTGCCTAGGCCTCAGCTCAAGACAACAAAGTTTCAATTATAGAAGATAAATAAACCCCAGAAATCTGATTCCAGCCAGCCTCGCTAGGACGTTGGGTCAATGGGAGCTGTGGGCAGCCTGAAAATGGCCCTCGGCCCCTCACCCAGGCTGGCCAGGCATGCCAGCAGGTGGACATCCCCCAAGGGGTCCCAGATTGTGAGAGGGCACAGGCCAGGCTGAGGGACCCCCCCACAAGTGCACAAATTTTTGTGCACCAGGCCCCTAGTTATTTTATAAATAGGGAAGCATGTTGAATTGTTCACATTTTGAGATAATTGGATATGTTTTCTAAACTTACTGTTTTAATGAACATATACAAATAAAACTTTTTAAGTTGCTTTTTTCATATGAAAGCCTTACTTATATGGTCAGTTTTTTTCTGTTTTGTTGTTCATTACATCTCAGTTTGGATGCTCTAGAGCTAGGTTTTGGTCAGGTGTATAATCTTTCTAGACAGGCATACAAAAGTGTCCAAGAATGGTTGTCAGTCATTTTCTTCCTTCTTTCCTTCATCCCTCCTTCCTTCTCTCTCTCTCCTTTCAGGATATACAGGGCCCATTTGAAAGCATTTTCCTATTGGATGGAAAAGAAATTCCAAATATGATTTCATAACTTTATGGGGTGGGAAAATCTTTCCTCAAAATAATCTTTAAAGATTAGAATGGCTGGTGACTTTATCATCAAAGCAGATCTAGTCATGGAGGCATCTGGCCAGCAGTACCTAGGTTCTTGACCTGTCCTCTTCAGGCTCAGATTGCTGTCACAGATGTAGGTGGCTTGAACTAAAAGCAGTAGAAGTGGTAAAAGTCAGTTCTCTTCAGGATAAATTGAAGGTTGAGCAGCAGGATTAACTAAAGAACTGGATATAGCGTATGAGAGAAAGTCATGGATGACCTTAGGATTTGGGGTCTGAACAACTGAAAGAATGAAGTTGCCATTTATCTAAATGGGAAAGCGAAACAAGCTAAGAAGGAAATATCAAGAGCTTTTAAGTTTTAGAGACCAAGTGAATATTCAAGAAAAAAAATGTTGACTAGATAGTTGCATATGAGTCTGGAGTTCTGGGGAAAGACATGAGCCAGAAAAAACTTTGGGAGTCAATAGCACATAATGGATACTATTTAAAAATCATAAAACCAGGTGACTTATCAAGAGGATGAGAGTAGGTAGAATATAGAAATGACCCAAGGATTGATCCCCAGAACATTAGTTAGAGAGGAGTTGTGCCACCATCGAAGGAGACTGAGCAGTGGTCAGAGAGAACGGTGGGAAAAGTGGTGAGAGTGTTTTCCTTAAAACCCAATGAAGGATGTGTTCAGAATCAAGAAGAAGCACAACTACCTCAAATGTTGCTCATAGGTCATGATGAGAACTGATTTTAGCTTTAGCAACGTAAAAGCCATTAGCAATCTTGACAAGAGCATTGGTGGAGTGATGAGAGGGAGAAGTTTAATTAGAATGTGTTTTGGAGACAATAGAAGATAACTTAGGGGCAGTGAATCTAAACAGGTTTATTTTCTTCCACAAGATTTGCTATGAAAACAGAGAGAAATAGGAATGGTATTGATGTAAAAATGAATAATTTTTTTAAGATGGGAAAAATTTATGTAAATAGAAATAAACTAATAGAGAAAGAAAATACAGTTCCTCAGGAGAGAGATGGAAAAATTGCTACACAACGTTCTTAAGTAAGCAAGAGGGAATAGATTTAAATGAACAAGTAAGTGAAGGGGTTGTGTACTTTAGGAGATAATTCTCTAGATGTCTCTTAGATTTCTGTGTCTTGATAACAAAGGCACACATTGCTTTTTTGTTCTGGACTATCATTTTTAAGATGTTTATATAGCACAGAGCCTTGGCAGTTAGAGATAGAATTTGTCTCCCTTTAGAGAGGAGGTTGGTTTGCTTACTATCCAGTTATAATTAAGATAATGCCTCATCCCATTATAAAATATTCAGATTTCCTAAGCTCAAAGTTCCTTTCTTATAATGCAACTCACATATACAGATGTCTCCTGGTCCTTATAGCATTGTTTTGTTGGAATTGAGGCTTAGGAATTATATTAGTCTGAGCTGTTCAAAGAAAAGAATACATATATGTTTTTTCTATCTAATATAATAAAAAAGTAATATGCAAATTTATCCTCACTCCATTATACCCACAAACCACACCCACAAATCACACCCACCAACCAATCAGGAGCAAATATGCAAATTAACTCAACTAACATGGCAGTACCTAGTCCACCTCAGCCCTGCAACTGAAGTAGCCAGGCTTGTTAGCCAGGAAGGTGGTGGGGGAGGTGGGGGGAGGGCTTAGGGACAAAGCCACCAATTGCAGGAACCTGGGAAGGGGAAGAGCCGGCCATTGCAGGGGTTGGGGTTCTTCTACCCAGGCCTGCAGCCTTAGGCAGAGACCCCCAGCCTCGGAAGGGGTGGAGTCCTCCATCGCAGGGGTCTTCTAGCCAGGCCTGCAGCCTCGGACAGAGACCCCCAACCTGAGAAGGGGTGGAGCCGACCATCGTGGGGTTGGGGGGTCTTTTGCCCAGGACTGCATCCTCAGGCAGAGGCTATAGGCCTAGGAAGGGGCGGAGCTGGCCATGGCAGAGGTTTGGGGGTCTTCTGCCCAGGCCTGCATCCTAGGCCAGAGGCTACAGGCCTGGGTAGGGGTGGAGCTGGGATTAGATGGGCAGGGTTGGAGCCGATGATGGGAGTGAACTACAGAGAAAACACCTTTTCTGAACGCTCATTGGCTAAGCTCTCTGTATGCCACTGATAATATTCTTAGTAACTTGGGTAATAAGAATCCAAAAAGGCATCTAGGGTTTTTCCACCACACTCCTGGAGAAAAAAAATGAAGGTCCATTGCTGGAGGGCTAAGAAATGTCATATCCTGCCCTAGCCAGTTTGGCTTAGTGCATAATGCCTCAGCTTGCTGACTGCAGGGTGTGGATTGAATTCTGACCAATGGCATGTACCTAGGTTGCAGGCTCCTCCCTGACTGGGGCCCAGGTCAGGATTCATGCAAGAGGCAACCAATCAAAGTGTTCTTCTCACTTTGATGTTTCTCTCTGTCTTACCCTTCTCTTCTACATTCTCTAAAAATCAATGGAAACATATTCTCAGGTGAGGATAAAAAAAAGAAAGAAAGAAAGAAATGTCATATCCTATGAAAGACACATCTTGAAAATGCCTAAAGAAAGTTATCATTTCTTCATGGTGATGGGACTAGAGTCCGTGTTAATGAAAATACTGTGGTGGCTGTGGTGACTGGCAGTGGCTGCAGCAGTGGGGGGATGGGGCTGGTGGCTGCCCCTGATTATCCTGGTCACCTCCCACAAAGGGAGGCCAGACTGCGGCTTAGGCCCACCCCCAATGGGGATTAGGGAATAGGCCTAAGCCATCAATAGGACATTCCCTGAAGGCTCCCAATATGTGAGAGGGGGCACGCTGGGCTGAGGAACACTCCTCTCCCCCTTAGTGCACAAATTTCATGCACCGGGCCCCTAGTATAGATATGAAAAGATAGCTATAAGAAATTGGCTCATGTGATTATAGAGACTGTAAAGTTCAAGATCTGCAGTTGACAAGCTGGAGAGCCAGTGGAAATACAATGGTATATTCTAATCTGAGTCCAAAGGCCTGAAGACCACAGAAGAGAATGGTATACTTTCCAGTCCAAATCTGAGTCTGAAGGCAAGAGAAAATCAATGTTCAATTTCAAAGATGGTCAGGCAGAAAGAGGTAATTCTTACTTACTCAGACTTCTTATTCTATGTAGGTCTTCATTGAATAGGATTCAGCCTACCCACTTTAGTTGGGGGAGTACACACACAAAAAGGATGCTTAACCAAATATCTGGTGTCTTAGTTTTGGCTGTTATAACAGAACTAGGGGCCTGGTGCATGAAATTCATGCACTGGGGTATGGGAGGGAGTTCCTCAGCCCAGCCTGCCCCCTCTCACATATTGGGAGCCCTCAGGGGGTATCTTACTGATAGCTTAGGCCCGCTCCTTGATCCCCTTGGGGAGCTGCCCTAAGCTGCAGTCTGGTCTCCCTTTGTGGGAAGTGACCAGGCTAATCAGGGGAAGCCACCAGCCCCATCACCCCGCTGGTGTAGCCACTGCCAGTCACCACAGCCACCAAGGTGTTTTCATCAACACGGACTCCAGTCCCTTCACCATGAAAAAATGACAACTTTCTTTAGGCATTTTCAAAATGTGTGTTTCATAGGATATGACCCATTTCTTTCTTTCTTTCTTTCTTTCTTTCTTTCTTTCTTTCTTTCTTTCTTTCTTTCTTTCTTTCTTTCTTTCTTTCTTTCACTCACCTGAGGATATGTTTCCATTGATTTTTAGAGAATGTGGAAGAGAAGGGAAAAACAGAGAGAAACATCAAAGTGAGAGGAACACTTTGATTGGTTGCCTCCTGCATATGCCCTGACCTGGAAGGAGCCTGCAATCTAGGTACATGCCCTTGGTCAGAACTGAACCCACACCCTGCAGTCAGCAGGCTGAGGCATTATTAACTGAGCCAAACC
>PVJC01003120.1:0-44373 GCA_004026665.1 Murina feae
GGGGGGGGGGGGGGGGGGGGGGATTCAGCCTGGAGCCTCCTCGGGGCATTCAGGAGTGCCCGTCCAGAGTCCGCTGCCTGGCTCCAATCCCCAGGGGCCTCCTCAAGGCATCCAGGAGCAGCTGTCCTCGGTCTGCTGCCTGGCTCCACCCCCTGGGGTCCTCCGTGAGGCATGCGGGAGCAGCCATCCTGGGTCTGCTGCCTAGCTCTGCCCTGGGGGCCTCCTCGGGGGCGTGCGGGAACACCCGTCCAGGGTTCGCTACATTCATCAGCCCCCCAGGGGCCTCCACAGGGCGTGCAGGAGCGTCTGCTGCACAATGCAGAGAATCCAAAGCCAGTTCACTGCCCGGCTCCACCCCGGGTGTGTTTGCTTAGCAGCAGGGCCCCACCGAGGGATCCTGCACCAGCGTCCGCCCCTGGCTCGCCACCCAGCTCTGCGCCAGGTGTGTCCCCTCAGCGGTGGGGGCCCACCAGGCATGTGCGATCGTGGGCCCTCTGGTGGGAAACATCCAAGCTTGCACTCACCAGCCTTCCCACCCCCCAGTGCACAAACCCTGAAGGGGCTATGGGCAGCCTGAAAATGGCTCTCAGCCCCTCACCCAGGCTGGCCAGGCATGCCAGCAGGTGGACATCTCCCCCGAGGTGTCCCAGACTGCAAGAGGGCACAGGCCGGGCTGAGGGACTCCCACCCCCTGAGTGCACAAATTTTTGTGCACCGGGACCCTAGTAATTTATAATCCCACCAACACTACATGAGGATTCCCTTTTCTCCACATCCTCACCAATACTTGTTTGATTTATTATAACAGCCATTCTGACAGGTATGAGGTGATAACTTGTGGTTTTAATTTGCATTTCTATGATGCTTAGTGACTTTGAGCACCATTTCATATGTTCACTGGCCATCTGATGTCTTCTTTGGAGAAATGTCTCTTCAGAACTTCCACCCATTTTTTAATTGGATTGTTTGTTTTTCTGGCATTGTATTGTATAAGTTATTTATAAATTTTGGATATTAACTCTTTATCAGATGTATCATGGTGAATAGCTTCCACCATTCAGTAGGATGTCTTTTTGTTTTGTTGGTTTTCTTTGCTGAGCAAACAGTTTCTAGTTAGATGTAGCTCCAATTGTTTCTTTTCTTTTTCTTTTTCCCTTGTTCAAAATAATATATCAGGAAAAAAATCTTGCTAAGAGAAATGTTAGAGTATATTGCTTATGTTTTCTTCTAGGAGTTTTATAGGTTTGAGTCTTACATTTAATTATTTAATTCATTTTGAGTTTATTCTTGTATATGGTGTAAGAAGGTGGTCTAGTTTAAATTTTTGCATGTATCTGTCCATTTTTTTCAACATCATTTTAAAAAGTTCTTCCATTTATTTATTTATTTATTTATTTATTTATTTATTTATTTATGTTTAAATATTTTAAAGTGTGTTTCTTATTGGCTGCATTTCGTTGGGTCTTGCTTTTTATTTTAAATATGTTTTATTCGTTTTTTACAGAGAGGAAGGAAGAGGGATAGAGAGTTAGAAACATCAATCAGAGAGAAACATCAGCTGCCTCCTGCACACTACCTACTGAGGATGTGCCCGCAACCAAGAAGGTATGTGCCCTTGACTGGAATCGAACCTGGGACCCTTGAGTCTGCAGGCCGACACTCTATCCACTGAGCCAAACCGGACAGGGCGGGTCTTGCTTTTTTAAATCAATTTGAAAATTTCTACCTTTTAACCAGGGTGCTTAATACATTTACATTCAAAGTGATTATTGACATGGTCAGTTTTAAATTTGTCATCTTTAATTTTTTTCTTTTTTTCCTTATTTTTTCTCTCATCACCATTTATCCCCCTTATGCCCTCTTCCACCTCCACCCACCACTTTCCTCCCAGAAATCACCACACTGTTGTCCATGTCCATGAGTTCTTTCTGTCCACCCCCCACTTTTTGCTCAATCCCACCCTCCCCCAACCCAAAGCTGAACAGTCTGCCTGCTCTCTATCTATGAGTCTGTCTCTATTTTTATTTTTTTGATTAATATTCACCTGAGGATTTTTTTAAAATATAATTTTATTGATTTCAGAGATAAAGGGAGAGAGGGGGAGAAATATTAATTATGAGAGAGAATCATTGATAGTCTGCCTCCTAAATGTCCCCTACTGGGGATTAAGCACACAACCTGGGCATGTGCCCTAACCAGGAATCAAACCATGACCTCCTGGTTCATAGGTTGACACTCAATCACTGAGCCACACCAGCGTGACACGAGAATATTTTTTCCTTTGATTTTTAGAGAGAGTGGAAGAGAGGGGGAGAGGTCGAGAGAGAGAAACTTTGATGTGAGAGAGACACAATGATTGGTTGCCTCTCACACAGACCCCAACCTGGTTGGGGATTGAGCCTGCAACTGAGATATGTGCCCTTGTCCAAAATTGAATCCTTGACCCTTCAGACCCTGGGCCAACACTCTATCCAATGAGCCAAACTGGCTAGGGCTATTAATATATATATATATATATATATATATATATATATATATATATATATATATATATATATAATTGAATTATAGAGAGAAAGGGAGAGGGAAAGAGGGAGAGAGAAATGTTGATGTGAGAGTGAAACATTGGTAGGCTGCCTTTTGCACACCTTCCCACCTGGGATCCAGACTGCAATCTGGGCATGTGTCCTGACTGGAAATTGAACTGGCAACCTTTTGGTGCACAGAGCAATGCCCAAGCAATTGAGCCACACCAGCCAAGGTGAATAAACTGTCTTTACCCCATTGTATGTGGTTGCCTTCTTTGTCATCTATTAATTGACCAAATAGGGGTAGGTGTGTGACCTTAATTCTATTCCATTGATCTATCTATCTGTTTTTATTCCAGTACCATGCTGTTTTTAGTGCTATAGCCTTGTAGTATAGTTTGACATCAAGTGGCCTTATACCACCAATTTTGATCTTCTTTCTCAATATTACTGTGGCTATCTCAGTCTTTTGTGATTCCATGTAAATTTTTTCTATTATTTGTTCTAGTTCTATGAAAAAACACCTTTGATATTTTAATAGGAATTGTATTGAATCTATAGATTTTTTAGGTAGATGGACATTTTAATGATGTTAATTCTTCCTGTCCAAGAGCACAGTAATATTTCCATTTATTTGTATTTTCTCCAAACTCTTTATTCATTGTCTTGTAATTTTCTAAATACAGAGGTATTGGGGTTTTTTTGTTTGTTTGTTTTTTACTTCCTTGACTAAATTTATTCTTAGGTATTTTGATGCAGTTGTAAGTAGAAGTACTTTTTAAATTTCTTTTTCTGATAATTTATTATCTAATAAAAGAGTAATATGCAAATTAACCATCACCAATCACACCCACAAGCCATGCCCACCAACCAATCCAGAGCAAATATGCAAATTGACACAACTAAGATGGTGGCGGACACACAGCTGGAGTTGCCCTGGGCAATGGAGGAAGCCAGAGCCCTGTGGGCCCTGAGCTCTACTCAAGGCTATAAAGTTTCAATTATAGAAAATAAACAAACCTCAGATACCTTCCAGGCTGGGAGCTTGGGTTGCCAGGGCAATCCAGGCTTCGAGTGGGGCGGGTGGGGGGGTGGGGGGCCAAGGCAACAAAGTTACAATTACAGAAGTTAAATAAATCCAAAATACTTCTTTTCAGCCAGGAACCCCAGTAGGGGCCCAAACCCTGAAGGGACTGTGGGCAGCCTGAAACGGCCCTCTGCCCCTCACCCAGGCTGGTCAGGCACCCCAGTAGGGTCCTGAACCCTGAAGGGGCTGTGGGCAGGCTGAAATGGCCCTCAGCCCCTCACCCAGGCTGGTCAGGCACCCCAGTAGGGTCCCCTGAAGGGGCTGTGGGCAGCCTGAAATGGCCCTCAGCCCCTCACCCAGGCTGGCCAGGTACCCCAGTAGGGACCCAAACCCTGAAAGAACTGTGGGCAGCCTGAAAAGACCCTCTGCCCCTCACCCAGACTGGCCACACCCCCTTGGGTGAGGGTCCCCACTGGGGGGCTTGGTCAGCCTGCAAACAGCCATTAGCCCCTCACCCAGGCTGGCCAGGTACGCCAGCAGGTGGACATCCCCCGAGGGGTCCCAGACTGTGAGAGGGCACAGGCCAGGCTGAGGGACCCCCCCAAGTGCACAAATTTTTGTGCACCAGGCCTCTAGTTTGTATATAAAAATTCAATCAATTTCTGAATATTTATTTGGTATCCTGCTAAATTTACAAATTCATTTATCATTTCTAGCAATTTTTGGTGGTTCTGTATATCTTTAAGGTTCTCTATAATCTTTAGGGTTCTCTAGAATTTTTAGATTCTCTATATTTGGTATTATGTCATCTGTAAATAATGATAGTTTTACTTCTGCCTTTTTAATTGAGGTGGAATATAAAATGATCATATAGCATTTTCAAATGAGTTTTATTCTTCAGATGAAAGTTTGGTTCAATAATCATATATTAATTAACATAAAACTTTGCATATACAAAATGAAGGACAAAAACTATATGATCATATCAATAAATGCAGAAAAAGTGTTTGACAAAGCCCAGCACTTATTTATGATAAAAACTTACAGCAAAGAGGGAATAGGAGGAACTGCATTTCATTTACGAATATTTTTGTTAAGAATTTTTGCATCTATGTTCAATAAGAATATTAGCCTATAACTTTCTTTCTTTGTAGTGTCTTTATCTGGTTTTGAAATCAAGAGAATGCTGACCTTGTAAAGTGCTTGGGAGTTTTCCCTCCTCTTGAAACTTTTGGAATAGCTTGAGAAGGATAGGTGTTAGTTCTTTTTTTAATATTTAGTAAAATTCATTGGGGATTTTTAAATTAGGAATTTTTATTATTATTGCTTTGATTTCATTCGTTGTAATCTGTCTGTCCAGGCTTTCTGTTTCTTCTTGATTCATTCTTGGAAGATCACGTTTAGAATTTTTAGTCAGCTTTTTATCACTTCTTATAAATGAACAGATAGCCCCAGAACACATCCTAGACAAATCTTGACCATGAAAAATAATATCCAAATGAACAATGTAAAAGAAACTTTGAGAAAGTCAAAATTATTCAAAGAAAAAAAATCTTTATAGAGGAAGACCTAAACAGATGGAAGAATATACCATGTTCATGGATTGGTAGAACCAACATCATTAAAATGTCTATACTACTGAAAGCAATCTATAAATTCAACGCACTTCCCATTAAAATACCAACAGCATATTTTACAGACTTAGAATGAACTATCCAAAAATTCATCTGGAATAAAAAAAGACTCCGAATAGCTAAAGCGATCCTGAGAAAGAAGAACAAAGTAGGTGGGATCTCCATACCAGATATCAAGCTATATTACAAAGCCACTGTTATTAAAACAGCTTGGTACTTGCGCAAGAACAGACATATAGATCAATGGAATAGAATAGAGAATCCAGAAATAGACCAAAACCACTATGCCCAATTAATATTCGATAAAGGAGGCAAAAGCATACAATGGAGTCAGACAGTCTGTTCAATAAATGGTATTGGGAAAATTGGACAGATACATGCAAAAAAAAGAAACTAGACCACCAACTTACACCATACAGAAAAATAAACTCAAAATGGATAAAGGACTTAAATGTAAGACGGGAAACCATAAAAATACTAGAGGAATACACAGGCAGCGAAATTGCAAACATGTGCCGAAGGAATTTCTTCACTGATACTGCTCCTAGGGCAACAGAAGCTAAAGAGAAAATAAACAAATGGGACTACATCAAAATAAAAAGCTTTTGCATAGCAAAGGAAACAATCAACAAAACAACAAGAAAGCCCACTGCATGGGAGAACATATTTGCCAATGATATCACCGACAAGGGTTTAATATCCAACATTTACAGGGAACTCATACAACTTAACAAAAGGAAGATAAACAATCCTATCAAAAAATGGACAATGAACCTAAATAGATACTTTTCAAAAGAAGAGATACAGAAGGCAGAAAGACATATGAAAACATGCTCAAAGTCACTAATTATACGAGAGATGCAAATCAAAACAACAATGCGGTATCATCTCACACTTGCCAGAATGGCTGCCATCAACAAAACAACAAATGACAAGTGCTGGAGAGGATGTGGAGAAAAAGGAACCCTTCTGCACCGCTGGTGGGAATGCAGACTGATGCAGCCACTATGGAAGACAGTTTGGAGTTTCCTCAAAAAATTAAGAATGGAACTCCCATTTGACCCTGTGATCCCACTCCTGGGAATATATCCCCCAAAAACAGAAACCCCAATCAGAAAGGATATATGCATCCCTATGTTCATTCCAGCACAATTTACCATAGCTAAGATTTGGAAACAGCCTAAGTGCCCATCAGCAGATGAATGGATTAGAAAACTGTGGTACATCTATACAATGGAATACTATGCTGCTGTAAAAAAGAAGGAATTCTTAGCATTTGCAGCAGCATGGATGGAACTGGAGAGCATTATGCTAAGTGAATAAGCCAGTCAATAAAAGAAAACTACCACATGATCTCACTTATTTATGGATAATAAAGACCATTATAAACTGGTGAACATAAACAAATACAAAAGACAGAACAGCTTTGAACGGATTATCATCCTACAGCTGGAGGGCTGTATAATAAAGACCATTATAAACTGGTGAACATAAACAAATACAAAAGACAGAACAGCTTTGAACGGATTATCATCCTACAGCTGGAGGGCTGGAGACGGTTGGGGGGGAATTGAGAGATCAACTGAAAGACTTGCATGCATGCATAGGAGCATGATAAATGGACACAAGAAACTGGGGGTTAGGGAGGAGGCGGGGGAAGGGCAAGGGGAAAAAATAGAGACCTATCTATCACTTGTTGTAATACTTTAAGCAATAAATTAAAAAAAAAAAGAAAAAAAATCTTTAGAAAGCATCCATCACACCCTGACCAGTTTGGCTCAGTGGGTAGAGCGTCGGCCTGTGGACTCAAGAGTCCCAGGTTCGATTCTGGTCAAGGGCATGTACCTTGGTTGTGGGCACATCCCCAATAGGGAGTGTGCAGGAGGCAGCTGATTGATTTTTCTCTTTCATTGATGTTTCTAACTTTCTATACTTCTCCCTTCCTCTCTCTAAAAAATCAATAAAATATATATTTTTTTAAAAAAACAACCATCACTAACATCCTCTAAAAAAAATGAGGGAACTGCTATATTAATGAAGCAAGAACAGGATGATATAACAAAGAAATATTCAGAGAAAAGCAAAGCTCATTAAAATTAAAAATATGATTGCAGACTGTTAAAAAGTAATAAATGAGTTGTTTGAAATTTAAAGTTGAGAATTTCTTTTTAAAAAAAGAGAAAAAATAAAAAAGACAAGAAAATAAGAAAACCAGTCCAGGAATCTCATCATCTCAATGATAGGAAACGCAAAGGAAAATAAATTAAAAAAATAAAACTCTCAATCAACTAATTCAAATTAATTCCAGAACTAAAATATATAACCTTCCAAGGTAAGAGGACCTGTCATTTCCGTTGTATAGTAGATAAAAACAGACTTACACCACAATAATATTTTTTAAACTAGATAAAAGTTATACAATCCACAGATAGTAAGAAAGAGGTAGAAAATGGTTACATACAAAAGACCACATAATCAGAACAGCTTTGGAATATTCAAAAACAAGACTGGACAGAAACAAAGCAATTAATCTAAAAGAAAATTATTTCTGATCTCTATCTAAATCCAATGAAACCATCAAGTGTGAAGGTAACATTTTCAGACACACAAAGACCAAGTAATTTGATATTTCGTGTGCTCTTTATCAGGAAGCTTCTGGGGGATGTATACGACCAAAATGAGATAAAAAATGAAGAAAGAGGAAACAATATTATCACAGAATAGGGATCTAATTCAAGAGAGAGAAGAAGGACCCCTGAAAAATAGTGAAGGAGATTGCAGGATAACAGCTATGCAGCAGGGCTTGGTGATGGATTGGTGTAAGTAGGAAGAAATGGAAAGGTCCAAAAAATAATAATTTGTAAATGATAGATTGCCTAGTTAGATTAGCAATGTGGAAAATTATGTGAAAGACAATTGAAAATTATGAAAACTGTTACTAAAAGATACAAATGAAAGTAAGCATATGAAACCAAGGCTATTAATAACTTCAAAACCAAAGTTAACATAATCACAGTTCATTAATATGTGAAAACATATTAATTAAATAATTATTCATTCAACCAAATATTGTTATGCTATTGTAGACAGAGAGATGGGGAGGGAAAATAAAAGGAATGGCGGTTTGAGAGAATTTATACATTTTGTATAATTTAAAAAGTGAAGAAATAATGCTGAAATTAAAAATAAAAATTTACATAAATTGGTCAGTAAAATATAAATCAGAATCATCAGAAGAAATATATGAAATAATAAAAAAAATGGTTGCCTCTGAGGAAGATGACTAATGGAGAAAAATGTCAAAGCATGAATAATACAATTATATTGTTTTTTTAATAAGTTAGCTTTAAAAAACACATCTCTGTGTATGATTTGCTTTAAAAATAATTAAAATGTTAATTAAGAAAAGAAAGAATGGAAGAAAGAAGAAAGGAAGGGGGAAATATCCAGTATGGCATACAATTGGCAAAGCCATTCTCAGTGTCAAACCAGCCTAAGTATACCTACTTTCTGTTAGAAAAAAAATATCAATTTCATTGTTAATTCCAAAATTGTATTAGTACATGTTGGTATGACAGTCATCCACTTTTGAATTGTTGTGTGCTAGAGGCCCAGCACACCAAATTCATGTACCAGTAGGGTCCCTAGGCCTGGCCTGTGATCAGGGCTGATCTTCCTCGGCTGCTGGCAGCTAGCCCTGCTCCCAGTTCTCCATTCCCCATTGGGCAATCAGACCCTGCCGGCTGGGGGAGGGACTGAGAGGTGGGACGTTCCTGCCTCTCACCAGCCCCACCCTCTGCCTCTGGTTGCCCTCTATATGGGGTCCCACTAGCTTGCACTCACTTTGGTCTGTGCTGCCTGCATCCACCACTACCTACCCTCAGTTCCCTTCCCCATCAGGCAATCAGAGCCTGCTGCCCAGGGGGAGGCACTGAGAGGTTGGCTAGCAAGCCCTAATTGGGCGATCGAGGCTTGTGGGCTGGGGGCAGCTCCTGCATTGAGCATCTGCCCCCTGGTGGTCAGTGAGCATCATAGTAACCGGTCATTCAGCTGTCTGGATGATTTGCATATTTATACTTTTATATATATATATATATATATATATATATATATATATATATATATATATAAAATTTAAAAGAGAGATACACAATTAGATAGTTGATAGATTTGAAACTTCACCATATTAAGTTTGTTTTCTGGGTGTAATAAGATACTACTACCTTCTATATTTCATAAAAATATTTTTATGTAGTTCCTAAAGGCATCTCTCTCAAGAGCTCTATAATATTTGTTCAAATTTGGATGATGACAGAGGCAACCGCACTCTGCAGTCTCTCTCAGTTCAGATCACCCCAACTGACAGTTCTCACTTTATGACTCATTCTTCTTCTTCATCTTTTTGTTGTTCGTTTTGTTAATTCTCACCCAAGAATATTTTTCCATTGATTTTTTTAGAGATAGAGAGGGAGAGACAGAGAGACAAACATCGATGTGAGAGAGACATATACATTGGTTACCTCTCACACAGGCCTCAACGAAGGCCAGGGATTGAGCCTGCAACCGAGGTATATGCCCTTGACTGGAATCAAACCCAGGACCCTTCAGTCCACAGTCCAATAGGGCACATGACTCACTGTTAAAGGGAACACTGGTAAATTGGAGAGGAAGAGGAAGGCTTTCTGGAGGTTAATGGTATCTTAAAGGAGACTTTCTGACACAAATATTGCAAATTATCACTTTGTTTGGTCTTGGAGGTCTTTTATAGCACTGGGCAATAATTAAGGGTAAGATAGATGATAAGTGATAAGTGAATTTTGTTTGTTTGTTTGTTTTTTTTATCAAGTAGAAGAATGCTGGTTGTAAAACAAAAGAAGGAAAAAGAGAAACCTAGTACAATATTTCAACCACAATTATATACTCAGACTAATTTAGGAAGAAGAATGAAATGGGATTTTGGTAATCACTAGAGCAGACTGTGGCAGAGACTGGCTAAATGTTCATTAATCCTGTTTTTTCTTTCTTGGCCTGTATGAAAATTACATATCCTTAGCAATTGGTTTGGGGCCATGTGATTTAGTTCTAGCCAATGGGTGTGGCAAGAAATGTTATACCACCTCTAACTCCAAGCATAATCTTTGGGGCTTTCTCTTTCCTGTACATGAGACCTTGAAGGCCAGAAATTTCTGAAAAGGAGAGCATCAAAGGATTGAAAGAGCCTGGATCCCTGCCAATTCTCTGAGCAGAGATAATCAGGAATGCCATCTCACTTTCAAAGGGTTGCAACTGAGTGAAAAATAAATCTCTATAGTGTTAAGCCACTGTGATTAGAGGGATATTTGTATATCTTTACTAATAAATGCAGAATTTTTCTTTCAATAAAATAATTTCATACATCGAAAGCAGACACTTTTTCAAATGGCATTTGTTAAAGGCCTCTACAAACTTAAATACTGATCAATAACCAAGATTTTTGGCCCATACCATAGGCTTACTATCTTCTCAACCAAATTAAATGTAATATGGTTTAAAGGAGAAAAAACATTACCTTCTAGGAATCTCCTTTTTGGAATGTTTCATGGACCAAATGAATACATCTATAAAGAAGCCAGATACCTCTACAACACATATATTAGTATTCATAAATGTTAGCAAAATTGGTATTATTATTGAGCTTCCTCTTCAGGGTATTTGCCCATTTGAAATTAGTTCTATGAGCTTTTAAGTTTCTCTAGCCAGCCACCTGAGGGCATTTTGTCAGAGCTTTTTAAGTTATTCAATATACAAATAAATATAAAATTAATGGCATCAAGTTAGAGTGTCATGTAATTCCAAATTAATTATATGATTCTCTGCAGGCACCAGCGGAAACAAAGACTGTAGAAAGGCTGTTATACAAACACATTTGTCTCCAATAGCAGCAAAGGGGTAATGAGTTATTGGCACAGTGAATTACTTTTTGTCCCTTCTTATCCAGTCTGCTCCCTGGTGGAAGTCCTCTCTGAATTGGCCCCTGAACATGGGGAACTACAGCATCGTCATTTCCCTCAGCCAAAGGATCTCTTAAGGCAGAGGCAGGCTAGCACAGAGGACGGGTGGAAATGTGCAAAGCCTTGCAAAGCCAAGTCACTGGAAAATCCAACCCACGCTCCTGACAGCAATTAGCATTTATATAACAGGGTATACATGTTAACTAATTAATCTCACAACACCCTCTTGAGCTTTCATGCCCATTCCCACATTACATGCCAGGAAACAGAGACAGAGAGATTAATTGACTTACTTTTGCCTGAGTGGTGGCACAAATGAAAGCTGCTGAATATAGATCTAGGGTGCTTGTCTTCCATCTATGTTCACACATTCCAATCAAAATGCTTCCCACAGAAAAGCCATTCATATATTTGTATTTATTAAATATTTACTGGGAACCTGCTGTGAGCAAGGCATTGTGCTGGATGCTTAGGCAGATACAAAAAAAAAAAAAAAAAATCAGGAAGCTCGGGTATAGAAAAAAGAAGTTTAAATATCGGAAAACCTCATGTGGATTTAATTTCTATATGTAATTATTTGCCCTGTGCTATATACTTTCCATGTCATCCCGGGCAAAATAATTCCTCTCTCAGACTCAGGTTCTGCATATATAACATGCCTATTTTATAGTGTTGTGTAAGAATTCAAAGACCTGGCGTATGAAAGAAGCTTAGTACATATTAGTTGTATCTACCTGATAAATCTGAATGGGTCCTTGACCACCAAGAAGTTAATCCTATATAATAAAGAGGTAATATGCAAATTGACCATCACTCCATCATGCCATCACAAGATGGCTATGCCCACAGCAGAGGCAGGGTTCCTGTAACACAAGATGGCTGCAACCACAGCAGAGGTGGGGTTCCCATAATGAACCATAACAAATGATCAGCAGGCCTGAGGCTGCATGGCACCAGGCCACGGTAAGGGACCTGAGGCTGTGCCCCCACCTGGCAGGGCTTGACGGAGGACCTCAGGCCACACCCACTGGCCTGGCAACAGACCGGGGGAGCTGAGGCCATGCCCTTGGTCCAGTAGGCCTTGACAGGGGACTTCAGGCCATGCCCCTAGCCTGGCAGGGATTAACGAGGGATCTCTGGCTGAGCCCCCCACCCAGTGGTGCTTGACAGAGGACCTCAGGCCAAGCCCCTCACCCTGGCACCGGGCCAGGGGACCTAAGGCTGCATCCTCCACCCAGTGGGGCTTGACAGGGGACCTGAGGCTGTACCCCTGCCTGGTGCCAGGCCGGGGGACCTAAGGCTGTGCCTCTCACATGGCGGGGCTTGATGGGGGTGGGGCCGGCCTGAGTCTTGCTGGATTTCGAGGTGCATGTGGTGGGCGGGGACTTGACTCTGGGTCCCACGATGTGTCCCAGACTCCTCCAGGAGGAAGATTTTCACATACATTTTACTAATTTTCTTTCATCTCTAACACTTCTATTATAGAAAACAGGCAAATAGCATTATTAAAATATTTCCTCTAATTAATTCCCTTTCAATGTGCACAAATTTTGTGAACAGGGCCACTAATAATCTTATAAAAAAAGAAAGAGATAGATGCAAAATTAAATAAATTAAAATATCTGGTGGAATGATCCAATGGTTAGAATGGGATTTTAGTCAGGAACTTAGTTACTATACTATTATATTATACTAGAGGCCCAGTGCACAAAATTCATGCATGGGGAGCTCTCACTTTGGCCTGCACCCTCTCCAATCCGGGATGCCTCAGGGGATGTCTGACTGCCTCTCACAATCCAGGACCGCTGGCTCCTAATTGCTCACCTGCCTGTCTGCCCGATCACCCCTAACCCCTCTGCCTGCCTGCCTGATCTTCCCTAACCACCTCTTCCTGCCTGCCTAATTGCCCCTAACTGCTCTCCTACTAGCCTAATCACCCCTAACCACCTCTGCCTCACCCCACACATGGGACCCAGGATTCCCTCCTCTGGCCAGTTGCAAGTATTTGGGACCCGGGCTTCCCTCCCTCTGGCCAGCCACAGGCATCCAGAACCTGGGCCAGCCACAGCACACAGGGAACTCTGGGCAGGTGACCTTGTCCGGGCCACAGCCTCAGGTGCTTGGGACTATGAGGTGGGTGGCTTTTCTCTCTCCTGGGTTGCAGCCTGGCTGTTCCCCATTTCTCTCTCACAAGCTCATTTGTGCCTGGCTGGTCCCCATTCCTCTCTCCCCAGTGTTGAGTGTCTGAACCCTTGTGGTGTGATGGCATGATGGCGGCGTGAGGGCATGATGACCATTTGCATATTAGCTTGTTATTATATAGGATTATATTAGGGTCCCTAGCAGATGCTGGCTGCCAGCCAGGACTTCGCTTCCCCCAGCTGCCTGCACTGCCACTCCCTCATGGTCAGTGTACATCTAATTTCCAGTTGGTCGAACACCAACCCAGGAGGACAATTTGCATAGTAGCCTTTTATTATATAGAACTAAAGGTCCAGTGCATAAAATTTTGTGCACAGGGGGCGAGGGGTCATCCCTCAGCCCAGCCTGTGCCCTCTCACAGTCTGGGACCCCTCAGGAGATTTCTACCTGCTGGCTTAGGTAGACAGTTAGAGATCCTTGGCAGTCAGACATCCCTCTGGTAGCCTGGGAGCCCTCTGGGGATGTCCAGTTGCCAGCAGAGAGCAAGCCTAAGCTGCAGTCGGACATCCTTAGTGCTGCTGAGGAGGCAGGAGAGGCTCCCACCACCACCGCTGTACTGGTAGCCATCAGCATGGCTTGTGGCTGAGCAGAGCTCCACCTGTGGGAGTGCACTGACCACCAGGGGGCAGCTCCTGCATTGAGTGTCTGCCCCCTGGTGGTCAGTGTGTGTCATAGTGACCAGGCATTCCCAGTCATTCTGCTGTTAGGGTCAATTTGCATATTACCTTTTTATTATATAGGATAAAGGCCTGGTGCATGGGTGGGGGCTGGCTGGTTTGCCTTGAAGGGTGTCCCAGATCAGGAGTCCTGCTGGGGTGCCTGGCCAGCCTGGGTGAAGAGCTTAGGGCTGTTTGCAGGCTGGTCAAACCCCCCCAGTGGGGACCCTAACCCCATGGGGGTGTGGCCTGCCTGGGTAAGGGGATGAGGGCCATTTTCAGGCTTCCCACAGCCCCTTCAGGGTGTGGGGGGGTCCTGCTGGGGTGCCTGTCCAGCCTGGGTGAGGTGCTGATGGCCAGGGCTGGCTGGAAGCAGTTATCTGGGATTTATTTATCTTCTATAATTGAAACTTTGTAGCCTTGAGCAGAGCTCAGGGCCAGCCAGGGCAGGTGGGAAGCTTGACTTCCTCCATCGCTGGGGGCAACCCAAGCCTCCTGCTCGCTCCAGCTTAGTGGCTGCCACCATTTTAGTTGGGTTAATTTGCATACTCGCTCCTGATTGGCTGGTGGGTGTAGCGAAGTAGTGGAGTGACAGAGTGATGGTTAATTTGCATGTTTCTCTTTTATTAGTGTAGATTATATTGTATTAATCATATTAATTACATTAATTATATTATTTCAGGGTGGGGGTGGAGATAGTAGTCCTTAGATTCATTTGAGAACAGAACCAGTCCCTTTTAATATTGCACACATGTGAATGAGGTCACTTTAAAAACTGTTCTTTCATTCTAGTTTCCCTATCTAAGCCTGAAGGCAGAGACTAAGTTTAATAGAAATGCAGGTTTTATATCCATTCTGGTAGTTTTTATTAATTTTGTTTTTCTAGTGGTACACGGCTCCTCAGAAAATCTTAGCCTGGCACTGTGCTTCAGAAAGAATCCAAGATGTGAGCAAACTGGTTAGGCTGGCAATTTTGAATGAGTGGCATGAAGACAATAAATCAACACATTAAATGTAGGCAAGTTTCTGAGGAAAAAATTTAGAGTTCCAGACACTAAGCATTAGGGATAGAGATAACAGACATAATTCAAAGAAGCTTTGACATGCCGTGGCTTTATTAATTTATTTAAAATGTACATACTGAATGACCTACCATGTGTCAACTACTAAAGTAGGTGCTCTGGACACATCTGTGAGTAAAACACAAGTCTCATGGAGCTCACCTTCTAACACCGGGAGACTGACAATTAACAGTCAAAATACCAAATAAGAAAAGTATAGAGCATATTGGAATGTGGTAAGTCAATGGCACAAAGCAAAACACAGAATTTGTTAACAGGGTTTGGGAAAAAGGGATTGGGGGAAAGGGGAGCATGTGGAGTATGCTGTTTTAATAAAGGTAGGCAGGGTATGTCCCTCAGCTATTATAAACCTCCATTTTCACATTAAAAAAATGAAGCTTGTACTAATACAGAGCAGTAGTGAAAACAGAATGAGCCTAGGATATAAAGCACCATCGAAACTGAAGTTCTATGCACATATTATTAACAAGTAAATTGTGAACTGCCATTTCTATGGGAAAATTATTTTCTCTCCCCAGGTCTATAGTAGAGACTGCTAGCCCTCGCCCATTTAAGATGTCCCTATACTCCCCTTTTTCTAGACTATGGGAATTTGCAATTGGGCACATGGCCATTCAGAATAAAGGCTACCTTTCCCAGCTTCCCTCTCACTTGTAGGTGGTCAGCTAAGTTCTAGCCAACCCACTATGTTTGAAATCATAATGTGATCGATTTCAGAAACCTTCCCTGAGAGACACTGGCATGTTCCTTTGTTTTCTAGGCTGCTGATCCATCTCATTTCTTCCATCTTGCTACCGCACACATGGATATGACAGAGGGAGTTGCACTGTGGATCATAAGAATGAGGGACACACCCTAGAGATTGTGGAAATGAAACTGAATAAAGAATGGAACTACCTTACCAGCCCTGAGGTTTCTGCCTCTAGGTTTCACATGAGAAATAACTTTTTTTTATCTCCTTACTACTCAAAGTGTAGCCCACCATCCTTTATCATCATCATCATCATCCCCTGGGGGCTTGTCAGAATTGTAGACTTTCAGGCCCTACCCAAAACTTCTGAATCAGAATCTACACTTTAATAAAATCCACTGGTGATTTCTATGCATAGTCACATTGGAGAAATATTAGTTTAAAACCATGATTTTGAGTATTCTTATCCAAAGCTGATCATCATCCTTACTGATAACAATAGCCTATTTCATCTGTTATAAGTGAGTTGGTGAATTATTTCTGATATTTAATCCACCACAAGAGTCTATGTCTTTTTGGTTATTATTTACACTTTAAAATATATTTCTTTTTGTTCCTCAGTAAGAAAAAGTATTTAAAATATCTTAATACTTTTCTAGCAGTGTCTTAAGAAATCACCAGTTTTCAAAAATATCTACAAACTACATCTCCTAGAGTATCATTTAATATGGAAATAATATTCAGAGGAGAGCTACTCAAACAAAGGTTTAGAAAATGTTGCTGAAATTTGATAGTTGTCAACTAAGCCATCAAAATGAGAGAAGTTAGAGGTGAATGAGGGAAGTTGGATTAGACATTCTTATGTTGTTTGTACTCTTCAATAACACTGAGTTAATAACTCAACAGATGGACCAGATAATTAGACATACCTTACTCCCACCAAAAAAGGGAGTTTTCTTGATTGAGTAATTTGAAGGAAGTAAGAAACAACCCTGAGTAGTTGATAGGATTTGCCAGATATGTTAAAAATATCAAATTCAGAAAACAGGCTGAGGAAGCGGGAATTCAGTCAGAGCTACAGCTTCAGTTCTGCAGGGGTTGAAAGTGTTTGTTCCTAAAACAATTTTTATTCCCAATAGTGTTCTCCTCCCTCCTTCAACTCAGAGCATGTATTTTTACATCATCCTAAAGACTGCTATTTTATGTCAATTAAAAATTATAGACCTGGCTAGTTAAAAAATAAATAAAAATAATGTAGAGAAAGTCATTACCAGGCAAATGTGAAAACAAAGAAAATAAAAAGAGGTGAAAAAGAAAAATTAATCCTAACATGAAAACAACCGCACCTATAAAGTCTGAATTCAGAACATATACTATAGTGGGTGATATAAAATCAAATTATTCAGAGGATATTTAGAGTTGGGGTCTTTCAGAGCCTAATTATTGTTATAGGACCAGGACTCTAGGATTTTGGAATAATTTTGTTTTCATTCAATACCTGCCATGTGGAGTTCCTCTCTTAGTTTGTGAACATGAATGCCACTTTCTTTTTTAAAGTATGTTTTTATTGATTTCAGAGAGAAAGGGAGAGTGAGAAAGATAGAAACATCACGCCCTAACCGGTTTGGCTCAGTGGATAGAGCATCAGCCTGCGGACTGAAGGGTCCCAGGTTCGATTCCGGTCAAGGGCATGTACCTTGGTTGCAGGCACATCCCCAGTAGGGAGTGTGAAGGAGGCAGCTGATTAATGTTTCTCTCTCATCTATGTTTCTAACTCTCTATCCCTCTCCCTTCCTCTCTGTAAAAAAAATCAATAAAATATATATATATTTAAAAAGATAGAAACATCAATGATGAGACAGAATCATTGATCGGTTGCCTCTTGCATGCCCCACACTGAGGATCAAGCCCACAATGTAGGCATGTGCCCTGACAGGGAACAGAACTGTGACCTTCTTAGTTCATAGGTCGGCACTCAACCACTGAGCCACACGGGGCATGAGTGTCACTTTCTACAAAGTTTCCCTTGTGGAAGAGGAGTTGAGAAAAACCAATGAGTTCTCTAGAGCATTTCACAGTTCCCAGGTGGAGAGGGGCTTCTGAAGGTCTGCAGGCTCTTTCTTGGTCCCCATCAAACCATTTCACAATGGGTTACTGGAGATCCAACAAAAGGACCCGTAATCATCATGCATTAATGCCAAGAAGGGTCCCACAGACACCTTCCCACTGCTGTGCATAATATGAAAGAACATGGCATAACATCATCTAGAAGCCACCTAGAACAAACTCCGTCTCTCATCACAGTGGCAGTGGGGGGTCAGCAGGCTGCAGAATGGATGCTGGGTGTGCTGCCTCTGTACCAGGGTTTCATTATTTTATTTTAAAAAAATCACTATAATGAACTTCCTGGCACAGCTGAAGGGAGTGATTTTCTTTGCAGGATTGTTGTGACAATAAATAAATTGGCTTGTGTCCAGTGGGGCACAGTACATTGGAGAAACTCTACACAGCTATTATCTGCCTTTTATGAGACTTTTTTTCTTTTCCCCAACCAATCTTTTCTAATCCATGGTTAAGATGTAAAGATCCATACTATTCTCATATAATAATAATCAGTAGCCTTTGCTCTCTCTATTAATAAATACATAATATTTATTCAGGATCCTGTGAGTACTAGGAGCTATATACAACACATAGACAAAAACCTGGTCTCCATTTTGAATTTCCACTCAAGAGACAGATTTTCAGTGTTGGAGATAAAGTTATTTCCCACATTGGCATTGATATATGTAGATCTGGTTGCAACTTCTGGCTCCAGTATGATAGCTCCATTCCAAAAATGAGGGGAATGAAGCTAAGAAAGGATAAAAGGGAGGTCTGAGAGATGGACCAACAACGCAGGGTTGGACAAGAGTAGGTCAAATTATCAGCCATTAGACCCTAAACCATAAATCATAAGTAAAGATATGAAATAATAACTGACAATAAGAAAAATACAATACAAATAAAATAATACAATAATTAATTAATAATAACATAAGAATAAGTTTTGTGTTTCATATACTGTAAAACCTACTTTTGCCTCACTCCTGTATATGATAGAGATGGGAGGGACCAAATCAAGCTTTATATCCCAAAATCCCTTTCCCTAAGGTGTACACAGTACCTAGTATCTGGAGTCTGGCAATCCAAATTCAAGACTTCATTCAAGACTTCTTTTTAGTCATGTAAGTACATGCAAGTGAGTTAAATATTCCTGTATCTCAGAGAAGACTGGTTTGAAAATTAAAGAAGACAACACTTTAAAAGTGTTTAGAAAAAAGCTGTTCAGTTTTCACTATTATTATTACACTAGAGGCCTGATGCACAAAATCCATGCAAGGGGCTTGGCCTCTGCCACCTCTGCCTCCTCTGCCTCTGTCGCCGCCCACATGGCTTTGTCTAATTAGCATATTATGCTTTTATTATTATAGATTGATCTCTTTCTTAATTCCAAACTAGGTATGGCCAATTTCAAAACTGAATATGGCCTTGGCTGGTTTGGCTCAGTGGATAGAGTGACGGCCTGCAGACTCAAGGGTCCCAGGTTCAATTCCAGTCAGGGGCATGTACCTTGGTTGCGGGCACATACCCAGTAGGGAAGTGGCTGATCGATGTTTCTCTCTCATCAATGTTTTTAACTCTCTGTCCCTATCCCTTCTTCTCTGTAAAAATCAATAAAATACTTTAAAAAACAAACAAGCAAACAAAAAAACTGAATATGACCCAACACATATTGATAACATTTAACCCATGGGGACTCACCTCAAACAAAATGTTTGAGAAAGTTAGGCTACAAGCAAGTTTTGAAAACATTTGGAGTAACCATCTCATTTTACACATGAGGTAACTAAGTCCATAGAGCTAACATGATGGATGACTCAGAGCTCACAAATGGCAAGCATAGAATCACTTCTTTTCAATCCAAATGTCTACTACATCATCCCAGTAAAATATATATGTTCTAAATACATATCTGCACAAACATTCCCTATTGATATTGGAAATGGAAATAATGCAATAGTATACATATTCCTTTTCAAAGCAGAGGCTGAAATAGGCAAAAAAAAACAACAAATAAATTCAGGGAGATTGGAACAGATAACATTAATAATGGGCCATAGAAGATAACTTTGTGTGCATTCAATGTGAATAAACCATGCAATTTCTCTTTCCTCCCTCTGATTTTACAGGCCAAGAAGCTGCTATGGGTCTTGTCCTTGAGACTGAAAGTAATGTAGGTGATGATGCTGTCCGTAGTGTGGCACCTGGAAAAGAAGGATCTTAGACTTCACGTTCTCATTGGTAACAGTTCATAAAGGCAAATACGAAGCTAATAAAAGTACCTATCCCATAAAACTGTAGAAAGTGGTAAAACAAGTCATACACAAACATACCACATGCTTATTCTAGTTGGCTTGGCTCAGTGGATAGAGCATTGGCCTGTGGACTGAAGGATCCCGGGTTTGATTCTGGTCAAGGGCAGGTTGCTGGCTCGATCTCCAGTGTGGGGCATGCAGGAGGCAGCCAATAAATGATTCTCTCTCATCATTGATGTTTCTATCTCCTGCTCCTTCTCCCTTCCTCTCTAAAATCAATAAAAATATATTTTAAAAACATACCACATGCTTGGTACCATAGTAAGAACTTAATAAATTTTAGCTACAATAATTATGTTGATTTTTACAAATGAGGAAATTAAGAATAGAAAGATAGGAGGGGAGGTGAATTATTGTATAAGTTTATTTTTGATGTGTGGTTTTTGTTGTTGTTGTTTTGTTTTGTTTTTACATTTTACCAGAGCCATGGGCAGAAAATCCAAAATTAAGATTTTAGTCCTAAAATGTAGAAAGCAGGCTAGGCATGAACTGACTATCAGCAAAGGTAGTTGAAGCAATTGCTTTCCTTTCAAAAGCATGAAGGGAATTTAAAGCCTTCAATGTACTCAGTGGTTCTTTTATTTATTTATTTTTACATATTTAGTACTTACATTTTATTTCTTTTTTTAATTTTGTTTTATTGCTTAAAGTATTACAAAGAGTGTTAAATAAGTCTCCATTTTTCCCCTTGACCTTCCCTCCTCCTCCCCTATCCCCCAGTGTATTGTGTCCATTGATTACGCTTACATGCATGTATACAAGTCCTTCAGTTGATCTCTTAACTCCCCCCCCCAACTCTCCTGAGCCTTCCAGCTATAGTTTGACAGTCTGTTCAATGCTGTTCTGCCTCTGTATCTGTACATAATCAGTGGTTCTTTATACCCTGCATCCCCACAGCTCATTTCCCAATTGGAGGGTCAGGGAGGCTAGTTCAGTGACAGCACATCAGAGGCTTCCACCTTTCAGTTAGGAGTTGTGTTATTGCCCCAAATCAGAATTTTAACCATCTTCTATGCACAACTACAAAGTCAAAAGAGCATCTTGAGAGCCCTGCCAGCAACCGCCCAGCAATTCTCAGGAAATCGCCTGGAGTGCAAGGGTGTCTGAGATCTTCATCACCTGCCAGAGGAAGAGATGAAGGCTGCACTCCTGCCACTGCATTTAAGAGAGGCATTGCCTGTGATATGCCAGCACAGTCTCGTTCAATTTTAATAATATGTCAAGCATGTAGATTTTTCTTGAAGGCTAGTAACAACAAGCAGGAAACAAAAGATTCTGGGAGAAAATTGGGTGAAGCAAGCATCAAAAGCTGAGAGCATCTGAGGGGAACGTCTGGCAGTGAATGCAGAAAGGAGCCTTACAACAAATCACCCAGTTCCATGACACTTTATACAGATAAGGCTCTGAGACCAGGAGTCTGAGGGAAGGCTTGAGTGAAAGACTGGGTTAGTAGCAGAGGCAGAATGAAACCTTACAGATTCTTGATCATTTGTTCTGTATCACACATAACTTCTGCCTATGAAGCCAACTACAAAAGAGAGTTTACACTACACTTACATCAGGCTTTGGTTTTCTTTTCTCCTGGTTCATCAGAGGTTGGATTTTTAGACCTATATTTACATTCATCAACATATGGTCTTAAGGTTGAGAACATCTGCCTCTTATATATCTATTGCTGAAGATAAATCAGAAGCTTGGAGCCCACTTTTCTGAACTCCAGAGCTCTAAAATATAGGAAGCAAGACAGGAGAAGGAACTTTCCCCATATGAAACATCATTATTATTATAATAACTACCACCACTATCGCATACTTTCCATATGCCAGTATTAAGTGTTTTACATTTATTATCTCTTTTAACTCTCAGAACAACTTTTTCATATGGTTTTATTATTGTCCCCATTTAAGAAATTAGAAATAGGAGCCACTGATAAGTTAAAGAATATCCACACAATCTCACGATGTTAAATTAATTGAACAAAGAGCCCTTTAGACTGAGGTAGGTCTAATAAGTAAGCAGTCTATCTAAGCATATCAAATCCTAAGCCTACATCTAATGCCTCAAGGTCAAGAAATGAAAACCAAGGAAACCAATCACAAACAACCAACTAGGGAAACACTTAAGCTATAGCCAATCAAGAAATTTCCTTGCTTTGCTTCCCCTTGTTTATAAAAGTGTTGCCCTGAATTACGGTCAGTGGAGCACTCCACACCACTTCCAGTTTGGTGCTCCCCAATTCGAATCAATTTGTGCTTAAATACACTCTTAAATTTGTAAGACACCTTGGTTTCTCTTTTAACAATAGCAAGTAAGTGGGAGAGAAGGATTCTGAAGCAGACCTGCCTCATTTCAAAGCCTGACACTTAAAACTGACTGTGGCTGAGTAACTTTCTTTTTTTAGATTCAATTTTCTCATATATAAGAAAACCAGATGATCTCTAACCCCTTCCATCTCTATGCTATGATGGCTTTATAACCAATGCAGATTTCACAAGTATTTTTCTAGTCTGAATTGTCAAAATGTAAAATCAAGTCAGTTCTACAGGACAAAGAGCGGAGGTGGTTTGGGTGGGGACTAGATAATAGAAACTAGAAGAAACTGAGTGAGTCTCTTTAATGAGGAGCATAACACCCTTGATTAGCAGTTCCAAGCATCAGAAGGCACATGTCACAGCCAAGAGGCAGCGGGGCAGATCACATCTGTCTAAATTAGAGAGTGTCATTATCTAGTCTTGTTTCCAATGGAGACTCTGAAGCTTTCTTCATGCTCAACTTTCCCTCACAACACCTACTTTTAAAAAGCAGAGGAGTCAGAAATGTCAGCTTGTCCTCAAAGGCAGCTTCCCCCGGGTATTAGCTGCTTCTGCCTTATTAAGTATAGTCAGGCATGACTCAGCTCCTCCATCAACTGCCTGGGAAAGAGAACATTTCATGCTGGTAGAAAATCACCTTAAGCAGAACAATGGAAGGCATTTAAGGTAGACAATTAGAGCTGGGTTGCTCACTCCAAATCAAATCACCCTTTGCCTATCCTAGATAGAAGAATATAATCACAGCCAATAGGGAGACAAGGCTGCATATGTTTAGAACACATCGGTTCACCCTGTCACCTTCAGTAACAACTACCAGCCTCTCAGACACCTCTTCTGTCTGGGTCACAAAGCAAGGTGAACTGTGGGTTATGTCATATCCTTCAATCAATAAACCTTCGTGTTAACTACTATATGCAACAGTTTATAATGGTTTCAATTGCAGAGGAATAAAGATACAAGGAAGGCATGGATCCTGCTTTCAAAGATCTCATGATCTAGAAAGCATGGACAGACAGGCAAACAATTGATCACAATGCAAAACAAAATAAAGTAAATACTAAGAAGCAGCAGCATGTCATAAGAGGCAAAAGGAACTCGATTCTGTGAGGAAAGTGTGTATGTATGTACATATTGGGGGAGAGGGGTTTCAATGAAGACTTCACAGGAGATGGCATCTGATTTAAGCCTGAAAAAATGAATAGAGTGTTAACTGTCAGGGGAAGGAATCCAGGCCGATGGAGTTGTGCCCAGTCAATCAATCAGCTGGGGCTGGATTACGGGAATTATTGTGATTTATTAGAGCATGAGAATGGGAGAATAAAGTTCTACAGGGTAAGAAATTCATATTTTATCTTGGAAGAAACCAAGAGTCAGTGATGTACTTGAAGAATCATATGATGCATGGCAATGATAACTATGGAAGAAGTAAAGACTGGATTGGGAAATGTGATTGGGCCCTGAGGATGTCTGATGGATCACACATACCTGCAACCCCACACCGTTAAGAATGGCATATTTTATCCATTTGTCATGTCTACTTTTACTTACATACTAGTACAGCATTTCCTAGCCATCTTAGTTCTAGGTACTTACCCAAGAGAAATGAGAACTCATGTTCAGACAAATGATTATACACAGATGTTTAGTGCAGCCTTAATTATAAATGCCAGAACCTTGAAGCAACCAAAATGAACTTCAACTAGTGAATGAATAAACAAACTGTGCTTTATCTGTATAGTGGAAACTTCTTGGCATTAGGAATAAACTTTTAATACACTTGACAATATGGTTGTATCTCAAATGCATTATGCTAAATGAAAGAAGCACTTAGTTCCATATGATTCCATCTATGTGACATTCTGGAAAAGACAGCATTATAGGAACAGAAAAGAGATTAGTAATTGCTAGGGATCTGGGGTGAAAAAAAGGTTGAATGAACAGCTGCAGCATGAATGACATCTGCGTGGTGGTGGTGGAGGGGGACAGTGTTAATGTAATTCTTTATCATCCTACAGTGTTAATGTCCCATTATCATCCTACAGTGGTTACTACATGGCTTGCAGTTGCCAAAATTCACAGATTCAGTATAACAAAAACTGAATTTGACTACATGCAAATAAGAGTTAATAAAAATAAATTTTAAAAGGTAAACATTGCACAAATTAAAAATGAAGACAAACAATTCCAACCTCTTATGTAGAGATTTGTGTCTAGTTGTAGCCATTGGCAGGGAGCAAGTTTTCAGTTCTGGACCCATTCTGCAATGCCTTTTTCCACCTAAATTTGCATAAATCCTCCAAGACAGACCTTGGTTGCTAGTATTCTAGATATAGCAGGCTGCTCTCAGTTTAAAACAATTTCCCTCACTTCTAAACCATGATAGCAGTTTCTCTGGACCTCCCTGTGACACTAACCACTTTCCTTGCATAATTAGTTGATCCCCTGCCAGATTCTGAGCTCAAAGAGAGGACTTGGGTCCCGGTCACCCAGCACAGTGCCTAGCACATATAGTTTGGTGGATATTTGTTCCTATGGGGTAGAATGAGGTAGCTCACTGAAACAGGTCAATAACTGCATAGACATAAAAAGTCTTTGCTTCAGAACTCCCTATATATTCCTTATGCTCTCCATGTAAAATAATCTCATAGTTGGTGCAAAGAATGAAATTTTAGACATTTATTGTATTTATTTATTCATAAATTCAAAGCCTCCTGGTAGGTCCTGAAGATACAGAGGTGTGTCTATTCCCATGGAGTTTTCATTCCAGAAAAGGTGGCAAATCCTATCTAATAAAAGGGTGATATGCAAATTAACCATCACTCCATCTCAAAGATGGTGGCACCCACAGCCACAAGATGGTGGCACCTAGTCCTCTCAGCCCCACCAGAGTCCCCCAGTCCTGGGGGGATGGCTGTTGAGAGCGGGCAGCATGAGTGGCCTGGCAGAATGCTTGCTTCATTGCCAAGGCAACAAAGTATGCATTCTACTATGGCCGCGGAGGGCCTCTGGCCAGACTGGGTGTGGACCGCTTGCATCATTGCAAGCTGGGCTGAAGGACCCTCCCCAAATGCATGAATTTCGTGCACTAGGCCTCTAGTATTATATAACTAGGTAACTATGTAATTAAATAAGTAATCACATAATTAATAATTAAGTTGCTATTGGAATGCGTATCATGAAAAAGAAGTACAGGGTAACATAAAAGTGCATATAACAGGGATCATATTGAGCCTCAGTGCTTGGAGGTATGGGGGCAATATTCCCTGAAGAACTGGTTTTCAAGCCCAGTGCTGTAGAATAAAGGTGTGAGGGGCAAAGGTGAGAAGAGAGTGTGTGAAGGCCTTAGATTAGATAATAAAACAAACATAAAACACTATATGTGAATGTCTGAAAGGATCTCACGGAGCTTAATAGACAGAATCAAGAAAGAGGAATACAAAGAGGCTAAAGCAATAGGTAGAAATCTGAACATAGGGCAATATAGGCCATGGCAAGAAATTGAAATTTTATTCTAAGAATAATGGGAAATACTTGCAGATTTTTTATCAAAGGGGATGCAAAATTTAATTTACCATTTTAAATAGACAATGCTGGTTGCCATGTGAAGAATGGATTGGAGGGAAGAAGAGTGGAGGAGGAACAGCCAGTTATGAAGGTACTGCAGGAAAGGCCAAAAGGGAGATGGTGTGTCTTGGAAAGGTGGTGGTTAATGTGGAGAGAAGGGGACAGTGCCACATGCAAAACTGTTGTAAAGTGCAAAGAAAAAGAAAGGCAGCTTGGTTCAGAGGCTCTTGAACCTCAGACTTACAACTACAATTAGGGAGTCATCCAGGGCTAGAATCAGAAAGGAGTGAACAGTTTTACAGATGAGAAAACACAGATTTGGAAAGGTTAAGTAGCTCGCTCACAGTCACCCAGCACATTAGCAACAGAGCTGAACCCACTGTATCAAGATTTTTTATGTTCTTTGTGTTATTTCTCATTTATACTTTTTACAGCCTAAATTCAACCTCTATATTGTTCATATTTAAAGCAAATAAAGTAATGGGTCCATCCACTGGTGATGGTGAATCGCAGGGACCTCAAAACATTTACATAAAAAGCACAGGAGGTTGTAGCATAAAGATAGAAACAAGACCCCTTTTGTTCATCATTGTATTCCAAAGCCCAGCTCATTAAAATATCTCAATAAACCACTACTCAATGAAGGGATCTATTTTCTTTTGCAATTATATTGAAATATAATACAAATTTCAATTAATTTAGAGTCAAAGCCAACATAAGTGGCAGAGAATCATGAGACCACAGACGGGTTTCCAAGCAACTGGTTTTGAAGACACTGTGAAATCTGCCTTTGAATTCTTAGAGAGTCGAGAAGTAAATAAACATCTGCAGTAAAAACCCTTCTGGGCAAGGCCTTGATTGCATTTGGAAATGTGGATTCTTGTCATTCGTAATCTCACAGAGAACCAGTTGGTCCACATGCCAAGTATGAGGTGTCAGTTTTCAGGCTCATTCCACAGCATCTGCTTCCTTACTTGTTTTGCTGGTTAGAGAAAAACTTCAAAATTTATTATCTTATTTGGTTTCCATAACAACACTGCGAGATATGTAGGGCCACTATCATCATCTTCATTTCATAGATAAGGACAGAGAGTCACATGGAACCAAGATTCGACTTGAAACCAGGTTTTGTTTTGTTTTTGTCTCTATATTATGCATGTATTGTATAATTATTTGGGACATTTTATGACCCAAAACCTTTTCTGAGCTCCCATGTCACTGAGATTTAAATGTGTTACACTAACACAAAGACAATGCTCCAACGTTCCTCTCCTGAATCAGAGATTAAGGGGCTGAGTCCTAGTAAGACCTCTTAATTCACCATGATCACTTTTTGTTGTTGTTTTGTTTTGATGCAATATGTTTTGCCTTAAAAAACCATTCTGGAAAGTGGCTGTGGCATTGTACCCAACCTGAGACTCATCTGCTTTACAATACTTCAAAACTACTTTTACAGTGGTGCAGCCACACTGGAAGAGAATTTTGAAGTTTTTTACAATGCTAAACAGTTACCATATGACCCAGAAATTCCACTTATAGGTCTATACCCAAGGAAAACAAAAACATGTTCACACAAAAACTTGTACACAAATGTTTACAGCATCATTATTCATGATAGACAAAAAGTGAAAACAATATAAATGTTCATCAATGATGAATGGATAAACACTGGAATATTACTGATTAATAAAGGGCAATGAAGTACAGATATTGTACAAGCTACAACATGAATGCACCTTAAAAGAGATAAAAGAAAACATTAGGTTGAGCCAGTTGCAAAAATCCACATATCATATGATTCCATTTCCATGAACAACATCCAGAATAGGCAAATCTATAGAGACAAAGAGTAGATTCCTGGTTTCCTAGGGCTGAGGGAACTGGGGAGAAGGAATCTGTATTGGCAGCTAATTAATACAGAATTTCTTTTTCTAGTGATGGATATGTTCTTAACTTATTTTGTAACATGACTGGTTTCTATTGCTTTCAACACATGGACTCTTTAGAAAAAAAACAAACATAAAATAAATGTAGTGAAAGGGTTGGGATCCATATGTCCACCAGGAAAAAGAACAATGGGTTTGGGACTAGAAGACAAAGGTTTGTCTTCCTGGTTCTTCCGTTCACTATCATTCAACCTTTCCAAGTTTCTGCTTCCTGATCTGGGAAATGGGAATAATAATATAATTTACTAGTGTCCTGGTACATGAAATTTGTGCAGGGGGAGGGGGTTCCCTCAGTCCAGCCTGCACCCTCTCCAATCAGGGACCCCTTTGGGGATGTCCAACTGCCGGTGTATGCCCAATCCCACAGGGACATCCCTCTCACAATCTGGGACCGCTGGCTCCTAATGCTCACCTGACTGCCTGACTGCCTCATCACCCCTAACTGCCTCTGCCTGCCCCTAACTGACCTCCCCTGCCAGCCTGATCTTGCCCCCAACATCCCTCTCTGTTTTGGCCCCTACCACCTTGGCTTTGTCTGAAAGGAAGTTGGACATCCAGAAGATGGCCGGTCGACCCAGTCTAATTAGCATATTACCCTTTTTGTAGTATAGATAGATTATATAGAACAGGATTGCTTAAATTGGGGGGGGGGAGCCTTTTTCAGTAGAAGGAGATGCTCTTGGCAGACAAAAACACATAATCCCTATATCCTTATTGATAGCCAGCCATATACACTATACTGACAAAGCAGTCATTAAAAAATTGAACCACTTCCTTACACCTTACACCAAACAGTTATTGCCCTTACACCTCCTCCTCAGCCCCCACCTTAGGTTCTGCCTTCGCAGTTCACCCAGATTTGGCTCTGATTGTTCAGTTTCTATGCTAGTCAGTGTCAAAAACTCTGCTCCCTAGGCAGCCATTGGCTCCTCACAGTTCACCCAGATTTGGTTCTGAAAGGTCAGTTTCTATGCCAGTCAGTAACTTCAGGCCTATCTCTAGGCCTGATCAGAGAGGCATGGCTAATCAGCAGCCCCCGTGGTGCCCAGAGAGAAACAGGTGTGGCTGCTGGTGAAGCCTGGTGATAAAGAGAGAGGCAATGGTTGATCAACAGCTGCCATGGAGGCTGCAGATCAGACCCTGACTCTCTTTTCAGGCCTCTCTCTGGATCTGATCTGCAGTCTGCTCAGCAGTCAGTACAGGGTCGCTACATCCCCAGCAGCAGCAGTCAGTGCTGGGTCGCCACAGCAACATTAACTCAAACTTCCTTTAATGATGCCTACCTCTGATGATATATCTGGAAAAACCTTTCCCAACCAAACATTACAGTAGTGTGTACATATATTTTCTTCTAGTACTTTTAGGTTTAATTTAGTTTTTTACATTTAAAAATTTAATTAAATCAAGAATTGTTTTGGGGTAAGGCATAAGATAAAATATTATTTTATTTTTTAAGAAATTATCCTTGTGTTGTTCCTGTTCTTAAAAGAAATGACTTTAGTATTTGCCAATAAGAATGATGTTGGCTGTAGGTTTGTCATACATGGCCTTTATTATGTTAAGGTATGATCCTCCTATTCCCTCTTTGCTAAGAGTTTTTATCAAAAATGGATATTGGATTTTTGAATGCTTTTTCTGCATCTATTGATATGATCATGTGATTTATGTCTTACACTTTGTTTATGTGATATATCATGTTTATTGATTTGCATATATTGTATCAGCCTTTCATCCCTGGAATAAATTCCACTTGATTATGGTATATGAACTTTTTAATATATTGCTGGATCTGATTTGTTAATATTTTTTATGAATTTAGGGCTTTAATTTATTTTTTTAGAATCCACATATCAGTGAGATCATACAGTATTTGTCTTTCCCAACTATCTCACTTATTTCAGTTTGTCCTTGACATTCATCCATGTTGTTGCAAAGAGCATGATTTCCTTCGTGCTCATGACAATAATATTCCATGACTAATATTCTCAAGGCTGAACATTTCAGAAGTGGGATTTCTGAATCATATGGTAGTTTTCTTTTTTTAAATTTTGTTTTATTGCTTAAAATATTACAAAGAGTAATGCATATGTTTCCTTTTTTTTCCCCCTTGACCTTCCCCTGGCCTCCCCTACCCCCAGTGTTTTGTGTCCATTGGTTATGCTTATATGTATGCATAAAATCCTTTGGTTGATCTCTTACCCACCACCCAACCCTACCTGGCTTTCCTGCTGTAGTTTGACAGTCTGTTTGATGCTGCTCTACTCCGGTATCTATTTTTTGTTGATCAGTTTATAATGGTCTTTATTATCCATTAATGAGTGAGATCATGTGGTATTTTTCTTTCATTGACTGACTTATTTCACTTACCATTATGCTCTCTAGTTCCATCCATGCTGTTGCAAATGGTAAGAATTCCTTCTTTTTTTACAGCAGCATAGTATTCCATTGTGTAGATGTACCACAGTTTTCTAATCCATTCATCTGCTTATGGGCACTTAAGCAGTTTCCAAATCGTAGCTATAGTAAATTGTGCTGGAATGAACATAGGGATGCATGTATCCTTTCTGATTGGGGTTTCTTTTTTGGGGGGATATATTCCTAGAAGTGGGATCACTGGGTCAAAAGGGAGATCCATTTTTAATTTTTTGAGGAAACTCCATTCTGTCTTCCATAGTGGCTGCACCAGTCTGCATTCCCACCAGCAGTGCACGAGTGTTCCTTTTTCTCCGCATCCTCTCCAGCACTTGTCATTTGTTGATTTGTTGATGATAGCCATTCTTACAGGTGTGAGATGGTACCTCATTGTTGTTTTGATTTGCATCTCTCAAATGATTAGTGACTTTGAGCATGTTTTCATATGTCTCTTGGCTTTCTGAATGTTCTCTTTTGAAAAGTGTCTATTTAGGTCCTTTGCCCATTTTTTGATGATTGTTTATCTTCCTTTTGTTAAGTTGTATGAGTTCCCTATAAATGTTAGAGATTAAACCCTTATCAGTGATAACATTGGCAAATATGTTCTCCCATGCAGTGGGCTTTCTTGTTGTTTTGTTGATGGTTTCTTTTGCTGTGCTGAAGCTTTTTATTTTGATGTAGTCCCATTTATTTATTTTCTCTTTAGTTTCCAATGCCCTAGGAGCTATATCAGTAAAGAAATTGCTTCGGCATATGTCTGAGATTTTGTTGCCTTTGGATTCCTCTAGTATTTTTATGGTTTCCTGTCTTGCATTTAAGTCCTTTATACATTTTGAGTTTATTTTTGTGTAAGGTGTAAGTTGGTGGTCTAGTTTCATTTTTTTTTGCATGTATCTGTTCAATTTTCCCAACACCATTTATTGAAGAGACTGTCTTGAGTCCATCGTATGTTCTTGCCTCCTTTAGCATCTATGTTCATCAAGGATATTGTCCTATAATTCTCTTTCTTTGTAGTGTCTTTAATCTGGTTTTGAATTAGGACATTCCTGGCCTTTTAAAAAAAAGCTTGGAAGTATTCTTTCCTCTTGGATATTTTGAAATAGTTTAAGGAGGATAGCTATTAGTTCCTTGAATGTTTTGTAAAATTTCCCTGAGAAGCCATCCAGATGGGGGCTTTTGCCCAAGAATTGGAACAAGGCAGAGATGTCTGCCTTCACAACTCTTATTCAGCATAGCACTGTGAGTTTTGGCCACAGAGATCAGACAAGAAGAAAACATATAAGGCATCTAAACTGGAAAGGAGGAAGTAAAACTATCATTATTCATGGATGACATGATATTGTACATAGAAAACCCTAAAGAATCCACATCAAAAAAAAACTACTAGATTTAAAAAATGATTTTGGCAATGAAGCAGCATACAAAATTAACACCCAGAAATTGATGGCATTATTATACACCAATAATGAATTCTCAGAAAGAGAAATTTAAGAAGCAATCCTATTTATCATGCAATAAAAAAAAATAAGATACTTAGGCATAAATTTAACCAAGGAGATAAAATACCTATACTCAGAAAACTACAGGACATTAATAAAAGAGATAGAAGAAATAAACAAGTGCAAGAATATACTATATTCATAGGTTGGTTGAAGTGGCATCATTAAAATGTCCATACTACCTGAAGCAATGTATAGATGTGCTGCAATCCCTATTAAAATAGCAAGAGTGCCCTAACTGGTTTGGCTCAGTGGATGGAGTGTTGGCCTGCAGACTGAAAGATCCCAGGTTCAATTCTGGTCAAGGGCATGTACCTTGGTTGCGGGCACATCCCCAGTAGGGAGTATGGAGGAAGCAGCTGATCAATGTTTCTCTCTCATTGATGTTTCTAACTCTCTATCCCTCTCCCTTCCTCTCTGTAAAAATCAATAAAATATATTTAAAAAATAAAATAGCAATAGCATATTTCACATATCTAGAGCAAATACTCCAAAAATTTATATGGAACCGAAAAGGACCCTAAATAGCCACAATAATCTTGAGAAAGAAGATCAAAGTCAGAGGGATGACAATACCAGATATCAAGTTAAGCTACAAAGCCATTGTACTCAAAACAGCCTGGTAATCACACAAGAACAGGCATACAAATCAATGGGACAGAACAGACTCCGGAAATAGACCCAAGCCATCATGCTCAATTTATATTTGAGTAAGGGGGCAAGAGCATACAATGGAGTAAAGGTAGTCTCTTCAACAAATGGTATTGGGCATAGTTGGCATGTCTCAGTGGTTGAGCTTGGACCTATGGTCAAGGCATATGTCTTGGTTGTGGGCTCAATCCCCAGTGTGAGGCTTATAGGAGGCAGCTGGTCAATGATTCTCTCTCATCATTGATGTTTCTATCACTCTCTCCCTCTCCCTTTCTCTATGAAATCAATAAAAATATATATGAAAAAATACATGGTTTTGGGATAATGGGATGGGTAAATGCAAAAAAAAAAATGAAACTAGATTAACAACTAATACAATACACAAGAATAAACGCAAATGAATAAAAGACTTAAATGTAAGTCCTGAAACCATAAAAATCCCAGGAAAAAACATAGGCAGCAAAATCTCAGACATCTCTCATAGCGATATGTTTGCCTATACATGCCCTAGGGCAAAGGAGACAAAGGAGGAAATAAACAAATGGGACTACATCAAAATAAAAAAGCTCTGCACGGCAAAAGAAACCATCAACAAAAGGAAAAGGGAGCTCACCATATGGGAGAACATATTTCCCAATGATACACATGATAAAGGGTTAATATCCAAAATATATAAGGAAATCTACAACCTAACAAAAGAAAGATAAAAATCCAATTAAAAATGGGAAAATGACCTAAATAGATACTTCTCCAAAATGCACATACAGATGGCCAAGAAACATATGAAAAAATGCTCAAAGTCAAATAAACATCAGAGAGATGCAAATTAAAATGGCATTGAAGTATCACTCTCACCTGTGAGAATGGCTACCATCAATAAATGAACAAATGACAAGTGCTGACAAGGATGTGGAGAAAAGAGAACCCTAGTACACTTCTGGTGGGAATGTAGACTGGTGTAGCCACTGTGGAAAACATTATGGAGTTTCCTCAAAAAATTAAATATGGAACTGCCATTTGACCCAGTAATCCCACTTCTAGGAATATATCCTAAGAAACCTGAAACACCAATCAGAAAGAATATATGCACCTCTGTATTCATAGCAGCGCATTACAATAGCTAAAATCTGGAAACAGCCCAAGTGCTCATCAGCAAGAGAGTGGACAAAAAAGCTGTGGAATACTATGCAGCTGTAAAAAAAAGAAGGATTTCTTACCCTTTGAGATGGCACAGAGGAACCTGGAGAGTACTATGCTAAGTGAAATAAGCCAGTCAGAGAAAGACAAGTATCACATGATCGCACTCATATGTGGATTCTAAAGAACAAAATGGATCCAGAGACATAGAAACATGAAACAGTCTGATGAATCATAGAGGGAAGGTGGGGGTGGATGGGAAGGAAGAGATTAACCAAAAAACGTATATGTATATATGCATAATCTATGGACACAGACAATAGTATGGTAGAGGCCTGGGGCAGGAGTGAGTGTGGGTTAGAAAGGGTCAACAGGAAAAAATGAGACATCTGTAATATTTCAACAATAAAGATAAATAAAAAAAGAAATGATCCAAATGTCCTAGCATTTAAAAACATCTTTTCCCACTAACTTTGGATGCTACCTTGGGCAGCTGCCAACTACAGAGATGGCTTATTTTCTTTTTTGAATTCCAGTTTTACTTCAATTTGATTCTCTAAGGATTTCTTACCAACACAGCAATTCATTTTAAATGACATTTATTTTTAAATTCATCATTTCTAGCTGCTTTACAGCAAAAGGGTCATTTAAGAGACCTTGTCCACCATACTGAGAGAAACTGAAATCTTCTCCAATCTATTTCCCACATGGGAACTAGTAGGAACATTTAATAAAGAGATAATGTCAGGGTCCTGACTCAATCCTTTCAATGACTTTTTGTCACAGTGAAGATGAATGTTAACACCCTTAATAGGCACTGGACCCTGACTACCTCTCGCTTTTCAACTCCCCTCCCCCGTTTCTTGCAGGTCCAACAACATTGACAGTGTGGTCATTATACCTCACACGTACCATCCCATTGCCTTTTGTCTACTTTGAATATAGGTGGCTCTTTTTCTTCCTTCAATGGGATATATTGTCCAATTGTTTCCATCAAAATAATGTTCCATAACCTTCACTGTTTAAAACTTTTAAGAATGCTTATGTACTTTTTTTATTCTGCCCTAAAGCTTCCATAATATTACTATTTCCATAAGGGGAGAGATCATTTCTGTCTTATTTACCAAAAAGTATAGGCAAACACAGTGTCTAGCATATATCCTGTGAATGAATGAATGAATGAATGAATGAATGAATGAATGCAAAGTAGCTTACTCCTTTTTACATCCCTGTAGTACAAAGCTTTGTACATACAGGTGCCCAGAAAACATCTGCTGAGCTTGATTTCAGATCTCTTCATAAACTACCAGATTCCACACATGTGGAAGTTTTATAGATCTTTGACTTATTTCTTCTCAATCATAAAGGTGCATCCTCAAATTACAGGAAAATGTCATCCTTCTGTGATAACAGTGATTCATGCTTTAAAATGGATAATCGTCTATAAAAACACTGATTTACCTGGGACTGAAAGGGAATTGTGCATTAATCCTGAACCAATGTTCAGGTTTTCAATTCTGGAGAGTCCACAGGGAGTGAAGTAACATACCTGTCTATGCACGGAGTGGTGCTAAGGCCCCAGCTCTATCCTATGTGCTGTTGCTGAACGTATGTGACAGTTTTTCTAGCTGTTCTGCTGCCACACACGTACACAAACGTGACGGCTTCTGAGAAAGAGAAAACATTCCAGCTCTATCCAGAACCAAATGGCACTTGGAGTGAAACGACCATCACGTTTTAAAATATATTCCCAATCACTCCCAAAGTCCAGCAGAGAAAAAACTGGTATCTATAGACTGAAAATAATTTTTTAGAGTTATACACTGTTGGATACAAAAAAAAAATATCTGAGCCACATGTAAGCATCCTTTATTAATAAAGTCCTTTAACACTTAAGGAGGAGGACTAAGAGGAGGGACTGGGCCTGCTATACCTGGATAAGAATGAAAGATGTGAAGTTACAGTTAGTATCTCTGAGTTAGCCACGGGGGAAGCGAAATGACAAAACAACCTTGCAGCATACTAAAGTTTGCAGCTCCTCACTCCACTCAAACACAGTGTTTCTGTACTGAAGCATCTTTGCTTTATCCATCCGTCATCTTATATAGAACTGTTTCCCTTTAGGAAATTTTGTATAACCTTGGAAAAATATATACCACCGAATAGATACAAGTGAAGTGCACTTTAAATGTTTCAGGAAGATTGGAGTAAATCAACTAGAAGTAGTATTTGCAACATGAAAAATCACATCCCATTTTTTTCTAAACTGGTTGAATGTTTTCTTTCAAATGTATGTGTTCATATGATCAATAATTGACAGATAGCTTGGTCTGACATAGTTAGAATGTGAAATGTTTTAATTATAAAGAATTCACTGACATCATGATATAGTGCTGGTAGCATGCATTTTATAGTAAAACAGATATACAAGTTTTACCACCTCATAATTATAGTAAACTCTTAAGTTAATTTAAGCTTTTAATTCAGTTTTCTGAATCTTGAGTTTCTTGCTGTAAAGACAGACTGACATTTATTTCTACCTTATAGGGCTGTTCAGAAATGTCCCCCTAAAATATATACACACTTTAATAGCTGATTGCTCAATTGATATTTTTTTCTGTTCAGATTGAACCCACTGGAATTAATAATTATTCAAAGTATGTATACATTTTAGGAGGACACACCTGTGTGTGTGTATGTGTGTGTGTGTGTGTGTGTGTAGTGTACATATGCTTATAGGTATATTACATATATATATATGTATATATATATATATACATATATATATATATATAATAGTTCAATTAATATTATTTCCCTGACATTCTTTCTCTTCTATTACACACTCTACTAAATAATTATTACCAATTTACAGAGCATTACAGTAAAAGAGATTTAAAGCCATGCTTAGCTTAGCATGATATTCCTTTAGTAATTAAAAAAAGAGTCAATACTGCATAATGCTTCATGGCTATTATTGCAGTCATCAATTATCTCCACATTGTAGATAGAGGAAGGACCTTTTTAAACAGAATATTTATAGAAATAAAGGTGAGATCACCAAAGAGTTTTCTCTAACAAAGAAAGCAGGAACAGCTCGACCAGCATGGCTTAGTGGGTTGAGCATCAATCTATGAACCAGGTCGCGGTTCAATTCTGGTCACGGTTGCAGGCTTGATTGCCAGTGTGGAGTGTGCAGGAGGCAGCCATTCAATGGTTCTCTCTCATCATTGATGTTTCTATCTATTTCTCCCTCTCCTTTCCTCTCTGAAATCAATAAAAATATATTTTAATTGAGAAAGCAGGAACAGCCCTGGACATATACCTCGGTTTCAGGTTTGATCTCCAGCCCTGATCCAGGCACGGTTGGAGCCTGTGTAGGAGGCAATAGTGGATATCTCTCTCTCTCTCTCTCTCTCTCTCTCTCTCTCTCTCTCTCTCTCTCTCTCCCTCCCTCTTCCCCCTTCTCCCTCTCTTCCACTCTTTCTAAAAATCAATGGAAAAAATGTCCTCAGGTGAGGATTAATAAAAAAAAGAAGAAACCAGGAATAAACACTTTATGTCACTTTCTTCCTGAAATCCTCCTTAGCACCTCACTAAGAACATTGAATGTAGTGGGAGGGACTCTTCCAACACTTTCACTTACTAATTGCTCTATTCACATTTCCATGATTTCATTCTTGATCCAGACAAGCATACACCCTCTTCCTAGATCTGAATACAAACTGAGATTCTACTGAGCCTCAAGCACTACTTTGCTACCAGGAAAAACATTTATAACTCAGTGTCAATTACAAACAATAGCAGATTGTGTCTGCCTTAGACTTTATGAATGCAGAGTGCTTTAAAGGAGATTCAGAGTCCTACCTTCTTGCTTGCTATCTCCTCTTCCTTCATAATCATGAAGGCCATGCATAGCTCTGTGTCTCCACCACCTCTTTCTTACATTTCCTTCAGAATATAGGTATTCAGTTTGACAAAGCCATATCCTTGGAGAAGCTGATGGATCTCATGGCTGGAGGTGCATTAGACTTAAGAAAACGTCTATAATATTTAAGGATTCTATTTGCTTTTATCATTTTAATATACCAGGAAGGAGGTAAAGAATCAGAATATCAAAAATACTAGAAAAAATGAACTGTTCAATAAGGATACCATCCACTGCAAAGCTCAGAAAAATGGGGAAATACTTAAGGTTGGTTCTTTAAAAAAAGTTATTTTGTGATCTGAAATAGTATATATAGCTGGGTTTGCATCAAATTCAATAAGTCCCTCTGTGAAAACAGTAATAGAGTCTTATATTTCAACTATAGTTCTACTGAAAGTTTAAGTAATTAAGAATCAAATAAAACCCATGGCATTTATTAATAAAGAGCTGTATTTATGTAGAGAAACCACTAGTGACTAATGAATGTGCTCTCTTTCTGTGCTTTTTTTTTTTCTTCTTCTTTTGAGTGTCTACACTTATGATGTAGATGACACTGATTCCAATGAGGAAACAATAGTTGGCAAATACTCCTTACTTGGTCCTTCTCATTGGTATGGCAAGCCCAAAATTGAAAGGGAACACAATGGTCTCATATAAGTAAACAAAAAGTGCAAACATCAGTACCTCAGTATACATATAAAAATGCACACCCTTGCCTATCTCAAGAGAATTTTCAAAAAATATGAAAGTATCTCAGAAGGAAAAAAAAATCAATGGGCTGCCCTGGCTGGTGTAGCTCAGTTGCTTGGGTGTAGTCTCATGCACAAAAAGGTTGCTGGTTTGATTCCCAGTCAGGCCACATGCCCAGGTTGCAGACTCGATCCCCAGGAAGGAGGTTGCAGGAGGCAGCCCATTAATGATTCACTCTCATTGATATTTATCTCTCTCTCATCCCTCTCCCTTCCTTTCTCTCTAAAATCAATAAATTTTTTTAAATGGACTGACTGACTAGCAAAGAGCTTTAAACTATTATTTCAGGACACTATAGGAAAGTGATATTTATTTCCCAATAATGTACAGCCAGAACAAGAGTTTTGATTCAGATGGCTGAAGGAGAAATAAAATTCACGAAAAAAAAAACAGAACTCAGCCAAGTCTAGGCTATTGAGGGTAGGATTATTTTATCTCTTTTCTTTCATTTTCTCAGCATCATGTATTTTCATTATTTCTACTTGACTGTAAAATAAGAAAGGATAAAAGAAGGCATTCTGTATATTAGCTTTTATGTGTTTGGATGGCCAGTCCTTGAAGTTGTTGACTGAGGTTCCCAGATTATTTGTAAAATGTACCCATTTTTTCTCTGTCCCTCAAAAATAAATGAGTAGCAGCACCAAGAGGATTTTAAAATAAAAGAATCATCGCAATGTTATGTTGAGGGTGGATATATATTTTATTTTCTAAACACATTATCAGCTAAATAGACAAAAAATTAAAACCTGTGAAATGAAAATGGGTGATAACTGGTTTGGTGTGATTCACTGATAATCAAGATGGTGATCTGATATCAAGATGGCAGAGACAAATGTTCTGTAGAGGTCGGGTATGAGGATGCAGTGACAAAGGTGATTTAAAGGACAGAATAATTCCTATACATCAGACATTGGCACCTATAATCATATACAACCATTTATCCTATATAATCCTATATATCCTATATAATAAAATGATGATATGCAAATAGACCAAACGGCAGAGCAACTGAACCAATCAAAGCATAATATGCTAATGATATGCTAAGGCTGCTCAACTGCTCACTATGATGTGCACTGATCACCAGAGGGCAGATGCTCCAACCATTAGCTTGCTGCTGGGGTCTGGCCTATTGGAACTGAGTGAGATGGGCCGGACGTGCCCTGGAGCCTTCCTACGGTCCCTCCCCAGCCCGATAGTGCACCAGTGGGGTCCCTTAGCCTGACCTGTGCTCTCTCTCAATCCCCAACCTCTTGCGGGATGTCAGAGAGTCAGTTTTGTCCTGATCCTGCAGGCCACTCCCCTTGGGAGGGCACCAGACCCAGGGCTCCTGGCTGGCAAGTGCTGCTGTGGCAGTGAGAACCTCTTCCGATTAGGACTGATTGGGTGTGAGCCTGCGGCAGGAACAGTGTGTCTGAGATGAGTGGGAGCATCAGGTAGGAGCTGCAGGCAGCGCTGGATTGCGGGTTTTGGCCTGATCCTGCAGGCCACCCAGAGGGACCCCACCCATGCATGAATTTGTGCACCAGGCTCCTAGTTACCTATAAAAATACTGGTTTCTCTTAACAGCCACATGAAGGGATGGGTCAGGTCATTTTTCTAAACAAAGAACTAACCCTGTGGAAGCAAAAAGCTGTTCTGAAGCAAAAAGCTGTTTTATATTTGCAAAGTCAGCATTAGGCCAATAAACTGTGATTCACAGATCTCTTTTCTATCAGGCTCCAGAATACTGACCCTCAGGAAGTATAAGTAACTTAAAAATAAACATCAGTACGTTTCAAAATATAAATGCAGCTCAAAAAAAAAAAAAAAGAAAGAAAGAAAAGAGGGAAGATATCTGCTCCTAAGACACAGCATTTAAAATACAACAGGGTATGTTATATTTCTGATGACCTTTAGGTCGAAGAATAAAGTAAAACTATATTCTTCAAACATTCCTCAAATGTTTGAACAAAACTGCATAGAAAGGAAGGGTGTTCAGGATGACCAGTATGAGCATCAGGCAGACTGAATGTCACAGTATATCCAAGTATGGAGTTTTTATAAAAAAACACATTCGAGTAATATGGGGCCTCTGGGCCTGGCAATAAGTGGAATCCTTTTCAAACCTAAAAGAACCATTACATAGCACTGAAGATATTACATGCCCTCACAAAAATAAGACACAATTAAAAATAAAAAAGAACTAACCAACTCTACCTAGAATACATTCCACACAAATATTCTCTTTCCCTGAAGGGGTCCGTATCATCCACAATCTGCTCCCAACCTACCTTTCCAGCTTGGCTTCTAAATTGCCTTCACGCCTAACCTTTATTGCACTGCACTGTTCTGTTCCCAAATGAGAGATGTATTTTTTTTTCTTGATAAGAACAATTATTCCTTGATTGAGAAGTCTTCCCCGATAGGTTCCTACAGAACTAGTAACTTCCTCTGCTCTCTCAGGTTATTCTATTGGATGTTTATTTTGCTTCTTTTTTTCAGATTTTACTGTAAGATGCTTACAGTAAGAACCTTCCCATATGTGCCATAGACTCCTTAATATAAAATGATGATCAAACACTTGATCTTTAGAATAAGGTGAAATCTATAAGATAAAATCTTGCCATTAGAAACCACCTAAATGGGAAGAGCATACACTGTGTGTGTGCATGGTGTATAATAACATTTCTTATCCTCTTTAATACAAGAACAAGAAGGCAACATTGGTTGGGTCTTTGCTGTAGTTGGTTGGTTAGTTGGTTGGTTGGTTTGGTTGATAGATAAGGATGCCATGACATGGAGTGATTAAAAGACGTCTTCCTGTCATTAAAAACTCACAAAGTGAAGCAGTCAGAACTTAAACCAATGTCTCTTGACTTCTGGTGAAACAGTGTTTTTCGATTTTTGTTTATTTTGCATTGTGTAATTCACTCTCAAGCCAAAAGATTATTTCCACCCTCTGCAAACTTCTTACACAGAACAGAAAAGAAATCCAGGGAGTTTATCTGCATTAGCAGAGCAATGTCCTGAAGGAAGGGAATAAGATATAAAGGAAAGAGCTTTGCCTTTGAGTAGCAGGAGCCTAGCAGGTGCCCCATGAGCACTGTTACCTTAGTGTTACCTTAGGCCACCTCCCTGGTTCTTCATTTACTAAACTATAAAACGGGCATGGGATTTTCCAACTGCACACCTCCACAGTGTTTTCTGCAACATCAGTGAAAATTTGTGTGAAATCTAGCCCTGCACCTGGCACACAGTCAACTGTTTGCTCACTTTTAAATAAAAAGCTATATTCAAATGTGTGTGTGTGTGTGTGTTGTGTGTGTGTGTGTGTGTGTGTGTTTATGGAGAGAGAAGAAGATGCATCACTATCATTTTTAGGTGGTCTGTGCAGCAAATAATTTTGATATGGCAATATTTTTAAAATTCGCCATACTATCTGGGGTGCTGTTTTCATTATCTTTCCAACTTGAAATCACAAGTTCCAAATATTTATTTCTACTATGAAGACAGCTTTTACAGTTTGACTTTCTAACATGCTGCCAATGAAATGCCAAAAGAGAAATGTGTGACAAGTCAAAGTTTGCTTTTGGAATTCTTGCAAAGGAGAACTTCTTCGAGTTTAATATTGAAAATGCTTAATATGGTAATAAGCAAAAATGGGAATACTGAGTTTTGAGCATACACTACAGTGACTTTCATCCTTAAGAATAACAGATTAAATAATAATAATGATATATTAAGGAGGTCTGGGATGAGGTACTCCTTATCTAAAAAGCACTGAAACCTATGACTGAGTAGTTCTTTAACAGTGAGCAAAACCTGTGACCCCCTCAGATTTTAATCTTCTTCCTAAACTGTTTGTGTGCTAGTACAGTCAAAGGGGAGTATATTTAGTAAGAAGAGCATGCATCTTGGGAACTGAGGAAGTTGTAGAAGTCACAGTTGTGCTAAATATTAGCTATGGGACTTCAGGTAATTCTCTTAACCACTGTGATCCTTTTTGTTCTTATAAAAAAATGGAGTTTGACTATCCTATCCTGCTTTAGTTTTCTCACAACACTCATTATTTGTTAACATTGCCTGACTATTCCACGGTCTGGGTGTGAGAGTCAAATGACATAGAATATGTAAAATGCAAAGTGCTTTTTTAACAAAGGGAGTTTATTATCACTGTACCTAACTGTCATATTTTCCTATGTATAAGATGACTGGGCATATAAGACGACCCCCAACTTTTTAAAAAATATATTTTTATTGATTTTTTACAGAGAGGAAGGGAGAGAGATAGAGAGTTAGAAACATCCATGAGAGAGAGACATAGATCAGCTGCCTCCTGCACACCCCCCACTGGAGATGTGCCTGCAACTAAGGTACATGCCTTGACCGGAATCAAACCTGGGACCATTCGGTCCACAGGTCGACGCTCTATCCACTGAGCCAAACCAGTCAGGGCTCGACCTCCAACTTTTGAGAAGATTTTCCTGGGTTAAAAAGTCTGGACCGTGACCGCATGCGGCACAAAGAGGAGCTGACTGGAGACACTTGCGGTCTTGGTCCGGCTCCATGGAAATGAATGGAGCGCAGCCATTTTTGAGTTCCCCCCTACCCACTGTATGTGGCAACCGCAGATTTTCCAGTCCAGCTCAGAAGTTTCAGAACCCGCCCTATAAGATGACACCCAGAGTATAAGACATGTAAGACGACTCTTGACTTTTGAGAAGATTTTCCTGGGTTAAAAAGTCATCTTATATGCAGGAAAATATGGTACCACAGCATAATTATATTATCACTATTATAATTATCCACACTTTAGTTCCTTAAAAGAAAGTAAATTCTTGCTTTTGATTATCTGCTTTTATCACCACCTGAAATGAAAATGATGCTCCCATGTTCCTGAGCAAATAAGGAAATTCCACATAGTACCCACAGATAGACCATGTTCTAAAGTCAAAATCAGGCCAGCTCACTGCATTTAGAACACATTGCTTGGAACTTAAGTTCTGATGTTGTTATAATTCATTTTTTTATAAACTTGAGGCTTCCCTAAAGAGGAGAAGCCACATGGAAGGGTTCAGACAACAAGATAAAACTCTAACTAATATCATATGCATTTACAGTATTCCAGGCTTTTCAGTCTATCTCTCCACTGTTACATACGTATCTTGTTGCTCCATTCAGAGGGGTACCTGACACAGAAAGAGCTGCATGAAAGACCAACAAGTCTGCTGACATATATGTTATCATAAGAGGTGGCACCTTGCTCTAACCAGTTTGGCTCAGTGGATAGAGTGTTGGCCTGTGGACTAAAGGGTCCCAAGTTCGATTCCGGTCAAGGGCATGTACCTTGGTTGCAGGCACATCCCCAGTAAAGAGTGTGCAGGAGGCAGCTGATCGATGCTTCTCTCTCATCGATATTTCTAACTCTCTATCCTTCTCCCTTCCTCTCTGTAAAAAAATCAATAAAATATATATTTTTTAAAAGAGGTGGCACCTTGATGCGTGAGAGGTTGGTTGATCCCCCATCCTGTGCAGTAATCCCCCCACCCCCATAGCCCAGAGCCAGTTTCCTCTTTTATTTTTGTCAACAACACTTTCTTTTTGTTCCTCTCCTCCAAATAGGAAGTACATCACTGACACAGACACAATATACCTTTTCATAAGGAAGCAAATGAATATGTGCCAGATGGGCTGAGGGGATTACAACATGTTTCCTGCTCCCATGGTGACCCAATGGAGCTGGTATGAGAACTTATCTTATTTGAGAAGTCAGCTTCCCTAGCAGAATTATGAGTCACAGTTTCTGGGTAGAAAGCTCACTTTCCAAAGGAATTTGGGGTGGGGGAGCTCTTTGGAAGAATTACAGTAAAGGTCATTCAGATAAGCAACACTGCTAAGACCACTGGGGAAGCACCAGCACCCACCAACTTCTGGGACTTAACTGTTCTCCCAACAGAAATAATA
>PVJC01003120.1:44473-73175 GCA_004026665.1 Murina feae
GAGGAGGGAAGGGAGGGAGGGAGGGAGGGAGGGAGAAAGAAAGTAGGATGGAGATTAAGGGAAGAAAAAAGAGAAGTAGAAAAAGGAGAGGGAGTAGGAGGGAACAGAATTAGTTAATACATCAATGAGTTATGAGAAAACTAAAGTAGGATAGGTTAGATAGTGATTGGCAGGGCTATTTTAGTGAAAATGGTTAAGGAAGGCCTCTGTAAGCATAGAATTAAGTCAAATAAGAACAAACTATGATCAGGGGTTATACTCAGCATATTTAAAAATCAGACATCATGGCACTGACCATCAAATGGAGCACTCACTAAAACAGGACATATGCCAGTCTAAAAAGCCAGTAGAGCTATATAGTCATGTATCATACCTGAATATCAGCCCTAACAATATACACTTTCATCTGTGAACACCAAGGGCCAACGAGAATGAAAGTTATCTCTTCTCTCAGCTTTGAACTGTACTCTGTCCTAGTTATACCTCTCCTTTAGTACTGTTTTTGTTTTCTAATAAAATGCTTTCAGTGTCATAGCAAAACTAAAAAACATCCATAAAATATCATCAGTATGGTAGGAAGACTCAAATATATGTCATGTGAAGAACAGTTAAAGGCATATTATTAGAGAACATGGTCATGATTATATGATCACTGTTGTAACATTTGTAGAGGCCTCTCACATAAAAGAGGAAATAAAACAATGGTATTCAAAGTATGGCCAAGATTTTTAGGGATATTATACATTAAAAGCTTTTGAAAATTAAGATATCTAGGTTCCTTGCATTAAAATTAGAAAACCATTAGATTATGTATTTTCTATTTAAATCAAGAAGTTGAGCCAAAGAAATGTATGGAAATGACATATAGACAAATTTCAATTATATGTACTAAAATCTAAAATTTTATAAGTCCAAAGATATAATTGGTTATAATTAGATAATCACTGGTTAGAGACACCAGAAAATAGTTCTGAATAGTAATTCTAGAGAAGAGAGGAGACCTGAAACAATAAACTTTCAAGTCTCTTATAAGTCTGATTTCATTTAATCCAGGTCCATGATGGTTGAGTTCGGTAATTCAAACTCAATAAAGGCTTTGGATGCCTCCTCTTATGAAGCAACACCCAAAGAAAGATGGAGCCTGACCTGTCTTTCTTTCCTATATAGAAGCAGCATGACATAAACCTGTCATTATCTGTTTTTATAATGTCTCAATTGACTGTTACCACCAAGACCTTCTCCACCACTGGCATTTCTTTTCTCATAGGACCTGATGAAAGGAAACGAAGCAGCGTTCTAGTTGGTTTGGAACTGAAGGTGATGGAAAAGTCCTACATTTTCACACACCAGATAACTAACCCAATTGCACTGTGTTCTGTGAAGACTAGAGATGTCAATGGTTCCTCCTATCATTAAAATTCTCTGATTCTGTCAAGTTTATGATTCTGTGCTACCACAGAAGAAAACTGAAATAAACAATATTATCTTCTATTAGTTCACTTTCATAAAGACTTGAGATAATACATTACGCATGACTTGCATTTCAATTGATTGTCAAAAGCCATTCACTTACCAGAGGCATCACTTTGCAAGATCCCATAGAAGTAGAGACTCATTACACACCACAGAAGTCCCATCTTGTCCATCTAAATAGAAAGGTAAGGGATAGGACTCATTACTCTCAGTGCTTAAATAGTATTTAGTGCATATGCATACTGACTATTGATCAGAAACTATTCGGACAATTTTACAATATTAACACATTTAATTGTCGGAACCAACCAATAAGATCGGATTTTTAAAACCCCTGTCACAGGTAAAGAAACTGGGATAAGTTTAAATCACATAACCAAATTCTTTTGGGTAGAAAGTGGTAGAGTAATGATCAAACTCCAGAAGCTTGGCTCTAGAACCCTTCCTTCTTTTCTTCTTTCTTTCTTAATTAATTAACTAATTGGGGTGATATTGATCAACATGAGCATGTAGATTTCTGTATATTGCATGTGTGCCTGCCACCCAAAGTCAAATTTTCTCCTGCCACCTTATATTAGAACCCCTTTCTCCCATCTCCTCCTTCTCTCTGGCAACCACTACATTGCTATTGTGTTCATAAGTTTCATTTTATATAGCACATATGAGTGAAATCGAATGGTTATTAGCTTTTCCTGACTGACTTATTTCACTTAGCATAATGTTCTCAAGGTCCATCCATGCTGTTGCAACATGGCTGCGTAGTATTCCACTGCGTATATGTACCACATTTTCTTTATCAGTTCTCTATCTTGGGGCACTTTGGCTGTTTCTACATTTTGGAAGCAGTGAATAATGCTGCAATGAACATAGGGGTGCATATATCTTTGTAAATACATAATTTCAAGTTTTTCAGGTGTATACCTAGGAGTGGGGTTGCTGAGTCATATGGTACCTCTATTCTTAATTTTTTTAGAAAGACTGCTTTCCATAGTGGTTGTATCACCAGCAATTGATGAGGTAGATCCATTCATTAATCTGATATATAAACTGAACTATAAATACCTATTTAAAAAAACACTGGATTTTTTTCATCAGAGTCACATTCCAGAAGGTGTTTGATCTTCTTCTCTCTTTACATTCCTTTGGTCTATTCCCAACTGGAAGTATTTTATAATCCAGGAAATTTTCCTTCATGAAAAATAGGAAATCTAGAAATCCTGAAATCTGACTTGGTCAGCATTCCACCACACTATGAATTTATAGTAAAGGGAAATATATAAACCATATGCCCTGTTGTAGCTGCTTTTCTCTCCTCACTGGAAAAAAGTAAATGATGAGTCTTGAATCCAATTTCTGTGATCTTGAGCCTCTCTATTGATAACTAGCTGAAATAGTCAACCGGCAAGAACCCTGCCCTTACTTTGGGTTGTGTGATCTTTAATGCAGAAGGCCTGAAGATTTAACAACTTGTGAAATATTTATTTCCCTAATACTCTGGACATATCTGGCCCCTGGTAAAGCCTTTCTAGGGTTATAAATACTGAAATATTTACATTACTGTAGATCTCTCTTTTGACTTTTGAACACAACAGTCATATGTAAGAGTGCTTATCAGAGGTCTTGGATATGTGTCCAGATCATATTTCTATTAAGTCACAGAGATGAGTTTTATACCCATATCTGGTTAACTATAAGACTATTATTGCCCTGACCAGTTTGGCTCAGTGGATAGAGCATCGGCGTGCAGACTGAAAGGTCCCAGGTTTGATTCGGTCAAGGGCATGTACCTTGGTTGTGGGCACATCCCCAGTAGGAGGTGTGCAGGAGGCAGCTGATCGATGTTTCTCTCTCATCGATGTTTCTAACTCTCTATTCATCTCCCTTCCTCTCTGTAAAAAATCAATAAAATATATTTTTAAAAAGACTATTATTATCCCAAACATTAGTCTATGTCATAAGCTTTATAACTACAGGGATCCACCAATATTAAAAGGTCAAAGAGTTACTTGATTAATAGGGTGACCATATAACAACATTTAAATGGGACAATTTTAAGAGTATAATATTAAAACAATAGGTGTAAACTGATACTGGCCAAGCAATCCACACAGTGTGTAGTCACTTTAAAAGGCAATGCAAGTTGACAACTCCTATCACCTCTCGTGACCACACATCATCAGAAATCTCTGGTTCATACTGTGCTTCCTCCTTTAGCATGACCGTACACAAATCAAGTGAGTTTATTATATCTTAAATAACTGTTTTATTTCAAAGATTAAATTCTCTGTCTTATCATCACCATTCCCTTCCTGTTAATATACTGTTACCTTAAGGCACTCTTCTCTCCATCCTTCCTTTGTTCAATAGAACATATACTGAAGACTTTCTGCTTACAAGTCTCTTTGATATAACTGTAGGGGCCTCTAGTAAGTTAGATGCATGGCCTTCTCTAAGGACACTTCTTCCCAGTAGAAGAAATAAACCACATGCAAACCACTTCAATGTCATCATCCATGAGCAATACATATGCAGAAGCTCTATAGCATATGTAAAGATTTATCAGGCAGACATTCTAGCGCCAGGCAGAGTTTAGCAGAGCCTTAAAATGTGTACACAAAATAACTGAAGTACAGAGTAAACAGTGATAAAATAGTCAGAGAGGAACAGATAAGTGTAATTGAAGATTAGCAAAAGACAGAGATGACTCTAGCCAAAGCAATCAAAGAAGACTAAATTTAAGAGGTAGCTTTTGAACTAGTAAGAACTGGTTTGGAAATTTAAAAGTGAGGCAAAATGAAAGTCTGTGGAAAGGAAGCACAATGGAGAATAATGCTCAAAGATAGAGGGAAATGAACCATAAATAGGAAATAGTCTATAAATAATTCAGTTTGGCTCAAGCACAGGGTTTTAGGAAAAGTACTATATAGATTTTGTTGGAAAGCAGGAAGAGTTAGGATTACAATATAACAAGGACTTGAGTAGCAGGTAAAGAACTTGGGATTTAATTTTAACAGCAAATAGGGGAATCATTGAAGGATTCTGATTAGACAAGTGATATTAACATCCAGTTCTGTCTAATGGAGATCATTCTTCCAGGCACGTATTAGATGGATTGCCACTAAATTCTGTCTTGAAATCATTTTGGCTCCCTAGTCTGTCATCCCAGTAATTGTTATCCTCCTAGCTTTGTGTCATCTATAAACTTGATCAGCATGCCACCTAGGTCCTCATCCAAGTCATTAATTAAATTAATTAATAATTCTGCATTAATCCTTGTCAGTGGAGAGCAACTAGATATTTTATTTCAGATTCAGGGCACAGTACTTTCAGCCCTAATACTATTCCTAAAGCAACACTTAGAAGACATTCTAATTAGGGTGATTGAGGACCTTAATTGATATTCTCATGAGTAACTGGATTATGCCAGAGGCAGCAAGGAGTCAGGTCACCAAGGTAAAGCTAATCAAAAGATATCTTGTGTGCAAAGACAAGTCCAGGGTCAGTCTGGCCCTGTTATGAATTAGAATAAAGCAGACTGAAAAGAAAATGTGATTGTGTCAGCTGTTTTTGATAGACTAAAGGTACCAAGGTTAGTGGGAGGAGGTTGGCTGGTCTGCGACCTCTCTAAGAAGGCAGGTTCATTTAACATCATCTTGCATCTGCCTCAGAATTTCATTATTGTGTCTAGTATACACTTTTTTTAAAAAATGGGCAGTATTTATTGATTTTGAGAGAGAGAGAGAGAGAGAGAGAGAGAGAGAGAGAGAGGAGAGAAAGAGAAAGAGAGAGATTGTTCTTTCACTTATTTATGCATTCATTGGTTGCTTCTTGTATATGCCCTGACCAGAGATCGAACCTACAGCCTTGGCATATCAGGCCAATGTTCTAACCCACTGAGTAATACACTTGGGGCAGGGGGCACTGGGTATTTGCAGAGATGGAGAAACTGTCAGAAAGAAAAGAAACCTCCCTAATGACACATGGTTTCTCATGGTCTGAATTACAGAGTAGCTTTAGATTACTGTGGTAGAGTTTAACAAGACTCTACCCTTGCTTCAGATGATTGAAACTTTTATATAATAAATTTCCAGTCAGCCTCTCTTGCATTATCCATTTTATTTACTATATGATCATGTTTATACTTCCTTTTTGAGGTATTGGTACTTCTTTCATAGTCAATGTCATTGTTTCTGGTATATGAACTTGGATGCCTATATCACCTAGCAAGAAGTTTCAAATATGTACTTAAGTCTATGTTATCAACAACGCTAATAATGATCACTAACATGCGTTCAAAACTTTAACATCAACTCCTGCGTATGAAGCTTTCTATTTTCTGCATTCTCTAGGCTCAATAAGCGCCAGGGTCTCATCTCTGAGTTAGCCCTGGATTCCCTCTCTGAGCCAAGGTTAACAGGCTAAAACTAGTTTTGCTTCCCCAAGGATGGTAATTTTTCTAACTGACCATTTGCTCAGCCTTTGTTCTACACATTAGCATTTCGTTAGTCCACAGGACTGATTTTTCTCTCAGTTTCCTGATTCCACATACAGCTCTATATTCAGATCATGGCTACTCTTTGAAGCCCATGAGCCTGGTTGGGGCTTGGACCTTCAACCTGGTGTTTTTTAGCACTTTTCCAGGAGCCTGCACCGTGTGCCCTATAAGGTCTTCTCTGAACTGGATAAGCCTCTTTTAGCCATGAAGCTGCTATCACCTGCTTTATTCCTGGCCAACAGATGCCCTTTGCTATGACTTGCCTACTGAAAACATGGCCACTAACACCAAGGCACAAACCTGGAAGGTTATCCCTGTGTGAAGTTAGCCCTGCAGCCATATCACATGCTCAAGTCCTGATTCCACCCAGATCCTTCTTTTTCCCTTCTCTAACTTACTGAGCAGGTCTTGCATAGCAATGACAAATAAGTCTTTGAAAGACATAGGCCAGGTTATTAATTATCCCATTTTACAGAAAAGGAGATAGCATTTACTTAAAAATCAGAGTTATTTTCATCATCAATTTTTTTATCTGTTTTCTAGTTTTTTGACCCACAGAAGGATCCTTGTGCAGAATATTTCAGAATCTAGTATTTATCAATGAACAAATTTCAGCAAAGTGACAATGAAAGGTTCTGATTCTGGGTCAAACGAAGTAAGCAAACTCCACCCTGTCATTATCAATGAATTGCAATTGTAAATTTAGGAATAATATGTGGAGCAACTATTTGAGGACCTTAAACATCAAAGAATGGCACATTATTTTCAAATACACACGAGCCTCACCATGCACCAGAAAGCACACCTTAACACATTTAAAATAATTAAAGTCAATCTTGTCTCTACATAATTTAACAAGAAGTCAATAAAAGAAAAGTAATAGGGTAATCTCCATACACTTAGAAATTAAGAAATATAACTTTAAATAATCCATGGATTAAACCGGGAAATTAGAAAATATTTTGAACTGATCAAAAGTGGAAGAAACAGCCTATCAAAATAAGTGGGATGCAGTTGAAGAAGTGTGTGCAAGATAGTCCATAGCACTATAGGCCTACATTAAAAAAGAAGAAAGAGCCCTAGCCAGTTTGACTCTGTGGATAGAGCGTCAGCCTGTGGACTGAAACGTCCCAGGTTCGATTCTAGTCAAGGACATGTACCTTGGTTGCGGGCACATCCCCAATAGGGGGTGGTGCAGGAGGCAGCTGGTCAATGTTACTCTCTCTCTCATTGATGTTTCTGACTCTCTGACTCTCTCCCTTCCTATCTGTAAAAAATCAATAAAATATATTTTTAAAAAAAGAAGAAGAAGAAGAAAGACTTCAAGCCTATAATCTAATCTCCCATTTTCAGAACTTGAAAAGAGAAGATAAAAATAAACTAACCAAGCAAAATAAAGAAAATAATAAAGAGTAGATACCCAAAATTTTAAGACAGAAAAAAATAATAAAACCAGAAGGTGGTACTTTAAAAAGAACAATACAATTGCTATACCTCTAGCTAGGTGAACCAAGAACAAAAGTAAAGCACATATCCTTAATATCAGGAATGAAAAAAGATACATCACTACTGGTTACATCACATTAAAATGGTAATAAGGCAATGTTAAAATCCTTAGGCACATAAATTCCACAATTTAGATGAAATGGACAAACATCTTAAAAACCACAAACTACCCAAGCTCATTCAAAATAAAATAGATAATTTCATTGATCCTATTATTATGAAAATAAATTGAATTTGCAGTTAGTAACCTTCCAAAAACTAAATTCCCAAGCTTCAGATGATTTCCTTGGTGAATTCAATCAAACATTTAAAAAATAAATAACATCAATTCTACATAATCTATTCCAGAAAATAAATTATAAGACAGTTACCAATTCACTTTATGAGACATAACTCTGATTCTAAAACCTGCCACAGAGAGCACACAGAAAAGAAATCTATAGATAGCCCATAATCAAGAAGAGTTTATTCCAGAATGCAAGGCTAGTTTCAGTATTCGAAAAATCTAAGAAAGAAAGATTTCATGATCACATCAACTGAGGCAGGAAGAGCATTTGACAAAATTCCACATCATTCATAATAGAAAGAAAACATCTCAACAAACTAAAATTAGAAGGGAACTTCCTGAAACCAACAAAGAGCATCTGCAAAAAAACCTACAGCTAACATTGCATCATATGTTGAAAGACTGAATGCTTTTCCACTAAGATCAGGAGCAAGGCAAGGATGTTCAATCTTTGTACTTCATTTCCAAAGTCTTAATCAGTGCAATAAGACTATTCACAGATGACATAATTTTCAACATAAAAACACCTTAGCAAACCTATTAAAAACTAGGGGCCTGGTGCACAAAAATTTGTGCACTCGGGGTGTCCCTCAGCCCGAGCTGTGCCCTCTCGCAGTCTGGGACCCCTCAGGGATGTCCACCTGCTGGCATGCCTGGCCAGCCTGGGTGAGGGGCTGATGGCTGTTTGCAGACTGTCCAAGCCCCCCAGTGTGGGCCCTCACCCCATTGGGGTGTGGCCAGTCTGGGTGAGGGGTTGAGGGCCATTTTCAGGTTGTCCACAGTCTCTTTAGGGTTCAGGTCCCTACTGGGGTACCTGGGCAGCCTGGGTGCAGGGCTGTTTTCAGGCTTTCAGGCTGCCCACAGCTCCCATTGACCCAATGTCCCAGCAAGGCTGGCTAGAAGCAGGTTTCTGGGGTTTATTTATCTTCTATCATTGAAACTGTTGCTTTAAGCCGAGGCCTAGGCAGGTAACAAAGCCTCCTGTTTGCTTCAGCTCTGTGGCTTCTATAATTGAAAGAATGTTGCAACTATGTTGCCGGGAGCAGAGAGAGGCCCAACTGGCCTAGGCAGACAGTTTACTCCTGGTGCAACGGAAGCTTCCTGTTTACTCTAGCTCTGTGAGTTCTGGCCTCCATCTTGGCTGGGTTAATTTGTATATAGCTGCTCTGTTTGGCTGGTGGGCATGGCTTAGGCATCCTGTAGAAATGGTCAATTTCAATATTACTATTTTATTAGATAAGATAGAAGTGAATAAGTAAAGTCACAGAATATGTAGTCAACACACAAAAGTTAAACATATTAGTATGTACTGGCAATGAAAACCAGAAACCATCCTACCTAATAAAAGAGTAATATGCAAATTAACCATCACTCTGAGACAAAGATGGTGGTGCCCATAGCGGTGGGCAGGGCACTGGCCGCACCACCCTGGCAACGTGAGCCCAGTAGGCATTACCTCGGTAATGCGTGAACAGGTCTCACTGCCCTGGAGCAGGCAAGCACAGCCCTGGGGCAGCCCACAGCAGGGCCTGCTGCCAGCCATAGAGGCAATCAGGAGCAGGAGAGCAAAGGAGATGGTAACCGGAGGGCAGCCACCAGCGGGGCCTTCTCCCAGCCACTGTGGTGATGGGGAGTAGGACAGCCAATGCGAGGGCCGCCCAAGGGCAGCCCTCAGAGGGGCTTGCTCCCCACCACCAGCAATTGGGGAGCAGGAAAGCACACACACGGGCCGCCTAAGGGCAGCCCCCAGAGGGGCATGTTCCCCGCCACCAGTGATTGGGGAGCAGGAGAGGGAATGCATGGGCCGCCTGCCCAAGGGCAGCCCCCAGAGTGGCATGCTCCCTGCTGCCAGCAATTGGGAGCAGGAGAGCTAACACATGGCCCTTGGGCAGCACGGGCAGGGCCTACTCCTGCTGGGGTTATCCGTGAGCAGGCAAGTGTGGCAGGCAGGCTGCACCCAGCCCTGGCCACAGCTCAAGGGAGACAACAACATGCAGGCAAGACCAGGAGCCTGAGAGATCAACACAGAGGGGTGCCTGCTCCAAGGCTCCATGGTGTGGCTGGGGTTAGGCAACCAGCAGACAGACAGACACACACACACACACACACACACACACAGGGCACCTGCCAGACTGTGACCATCAGTAGGACATCCTCTGAGGGGTGCCAAATTGTGAGAGGGAGCAGGCTGGGCTGAGGGCCCCCCACTCTGCCCTGTGCACAAATTTCATGCACCGGGCCCCTAGTCCTATATAATAAAAGATTAATATGCAAATTGACCCTAACAGCAGAACCACTGGGAATGACTGGTCACTATGACACAAACTGGCCACCATGGGGAAGACGCTCAATGTAGATGCTGCCCCTGGTGGTCAGTGCACTCTCACAGAGGGAGCTCTGCTCAGCCACAAGTCAGGCTGCCAGCTGCCAGTACAGCAGTGGTGGTAGTGGGAGACTCTCCTTCCTCCTCAGCAGCACTAACGATGTCTGACTGCAGCTTAGGCCTGCTCCCCACTGGCAAGTGGGCATCCCCTGAGGGCTCCTGGGCTGCCAGAGGGATGTCTGACTGCCAGCTTAGGCCCAATCACCTGGGGAGCAGGTCTAAGCCAGCAGGTGGACATCCCCTGAGGGTTCCCAAACTGCAAAAGGGCACATGCCAGGCTGAAGAACCCCCTCTCCGAGTGCACAACTTTTTATGCACCCATCCTTTAGTTTTTAAGCATGGTTACAATAATTAAAACAAAAATGAAATATTTAGCTTAAAGTCTAACCGAACCTGTACATGATCTGTATGTTGCTATTTATAAAATATTGATAAAAGAAATCAAAGAAGACCTAAATAAATGGAATTATGTGGTTGACAGAATGGCCTCATGCCTTAGATCCCTGGAATCTATTATACTATCTTACTTAATCAAAGGCATATTATAAATATAATTAAAGTTATGAATATTAACGTAGGAAGGTTATACTTGATTATTCAAGTAGGCCCAATCTATCACATGCTCTCTTAAATGCAAAAAACTTTCTCTGGTTAAAGTCAGAGAGATGCAGCCGAAGGACAAAGCAGAGAAAAACAAAGCAAGAAAAAAACTCAAAAGGCCTATGAGATTTAAAGACAAATGTAGCAACATGTCAAGGCATACAGGTGACCTTACAGAGGCGACAGTCAGTAGGAAATTTCAGTCTCACAACCACAGAAAATAGAATTCTTCCAATATCTCTGGAAGTGCACTCTTCTCCAGAGAGTCCAGAAAGGAGCCCAGCCTTGCTGACACTTTGACTTTAGCATGGTAAAACCCCAAATAAAGACCAGATAAGCCACACTGTGCCTGGATTTCTGACCAACAGAAATTGTGATATAAAAAAAGTTGTTTTAAGACACTAAGTTCTGTTAATTTGTTACAGTAGTAACAATCTAATCTAATAAAAGAGTAATATGCAAATTAACCATCACTCCGAGACACCTAAGCCATGCTCATCCGGCCAAGACACGCCCACCAGCCAATCAGAGTGGCTGTATGCAAATTAACCCAGTCAAGATGGCGGCAGGCAGCCACAGAGCTAGAGCAAACAGGAGGCTTCCACTGCACCAGCGATGGAATTGAAACTGCCTGCCTAGGTTGGCCGGGCCTCTGCTCAAGGCAACAATGTTTCAATTATAGAAGCCACTGAGCTGAAGCAAACAGGAGGCTTTGTTGCCTGCCTAGGCCTCTGCTCAAGGCAACAAAGTTTCAATTATAGAAGATAAATAAACCCCACAAACCTGATTCCAGCCAATCTCGCTGGGATGTTGGGTCAATGGGAGCTGTGGGAAGCCTGAAAACGACCCTCACCCCTCACCCAGGCTGGCCACACCCCCATGGAGTGAGGGTCTCCACTGGGGGGTTTGGCCAGCCTGCAAACAGCCATCAGCCCCACACCCAGGCTGGCCAGGCATGCCAGCAGGTGGACATCCCCCGAGGGGTTCCAGAACACAAGAGGGCACAGGCAGGGCTGAGGGATCCTCCTAAGTGCACACATTTTTGTGCACTAAGCCCCTAGTAATACAATAAACATAGCATATTCATGGACTAAAATTCTCCACATAGAAAAGATGTCAATTTCCCCCCAAAATTAATTGACAGATTTAATGAAATTCCAACAAAATATCCTAACAAAATTTTGCTTACAGATAAAGTCAAGCAGATTATGAAATTTATATGAAAAGAGAAATTCCTTAAATATTAAAAACTATTTGAAAAAGAAGAGAGAAGTTGTAGGAATCACACTAAACACAACCCAATTTTAGAATGTCAAAAATCTTAAAGAGATACTTTACCTAATAGGATATAGCTGATCCCCCTTATCTGTGATTTCCCATTCCATGGTTTCAGTTACTGACAGTCAACCATGGTCCAAAAATTGTAAATGGAAAATTCCAGAAATAAACAATTCATAATTTCCAATAGTACACCATTCCAAGTAACTTAAGGAAATCTCTCACTGACCCACTCCATCCTGACCATGATGTGAATCCTCTCCTTGCCCTGCGTATTCTGCCTGTTGGTCACTTGGTGGCCCCATCTTGGTGATCAGATACACTGCCATAATATCGCAGTGCTTATTTTCAAATAACCCATATTTTACTTAGTAATGGGCCTAAGTACAGGAGTAGTGATGCTATACTAGTAAAGTAATGAAGCTGCAAAGTGCTTCCTTTAAGTGAAAATGTATGTATCCTACAGAGAAAAGAAAATCATATTATATTTAGGTTTTAGTACTATCCATGATTTCAGGCATGCATTGGGCTTCTTAGAACATATCCCACTTGGGTACAGAGAGACTTACTCTATTCAGAAGGAAAACTGACACATGAAAAGATGTTCAAGTCATAAACCATAAGGAAAATGCAAATTAAACCCTCAAAAATAGATACCACTACACAAAATACCAGTGCTAAAGAGAATACAGAGCAAGGGGAACTCCCAACCGCTGGAACTACCAAATGGTACAGCCCCTCTGGAAAATAATTTGGCAGTTTCTTATAAAGTTGAACATATTCTCCCCATAGGGTCTAAGCAATTCCACTCCTCGGGATTTATCCAAGAGAAGGGGAAATTTGAGTTCACACAAAAACCTATACACAAATGTTCACAGCAGTTCTATTATCAATTTACCAAACCTGGAAACAATTCAAACATCCTTCAACAGGCAAATGGATAAGCAAACTCTGGTGCATCTAAAAAATAGACTACTTTTCAGCAATACAAAGTGATGAGCTCTTGATAACAACAACTTGGAAGAATCATAAAAGCATTATGCTAAGTGAAAAAGAGCCCATCTAGACAGGTTACTATCTATCTAATTCCATTTAAATTATATTCTCAAAAGGACAAAACTAGAGTGATAGAGAACAGATCAGGGACTAGAGGTAATATGAGGGTGTGACTGTACAGGGAATTATTTGGGGGATAGACCAGTTCCATATGTTGATTGAGGCACTGATTAAATGAATTGAGTTATTATTCATAGAGCTGTAATTCAAAAAAGTCTATTTTATTGTATGTTGATTAAAATATATTTTTAAGTGACATAATCTTTCTTTTAAAACATATCCACAAATGATTTGTGAACCCCTCTAGATAGTTTAAATAAAGCTGTTTTAACCTAAATATGGTTTCTATTTTCAACATTTACTTTAAAAATAACACAGTCCTATCATTAAGTACTGAATGTTTCAGAAAAGTCTAGTAGTCCAGACACATAGAGAGATCAATGAATTGTCCCTACTTTCAGCATATCAAGCCAAAGTTGTTAACCTTGATACAACCAGCAGTGTCCAAGTTCACACCAGAAAACATTAGCTATTGCCTCTCCCTTTCTTTCTAAATACCTTCAAAGTCTTTGAAATTCTGAGAAGACATATATAACATAACATACCACCTGCAGTCTTTCAAAGTTTGGAATAGGATATGAGCATATTGATTTCCTTTTGTTCTTTAATATTCTGAATAGCACTATGTCCTGTGGAGTAAGGGAAGAAATATCACAAAGAGAAATAGAACTAGTTTTTCAGTGAGATAAAAGTGATAGAGAACTGAACTTGAAGTTCTAAGTTTAACTGTTTGATCTTGGACAGCCTCAGAGAAGAAGAAAAGAATATTCACAGCAACCACTTAGATAAAGTGTATTTCCTGGTCACTGCATTGATGACTAATTTAAGATAGACAAGCTAGGCATTCATGTACCCTTTTCAATGAGGACAAGAAGAGTATTTCAGTGTACCCTCTTCCTAGTGGATGGAAAATTTGATGATTAAGTTTTCTGTACTTTGAGATACTGAAGCAGGAGTTTTGCATGGGTGCAATAGAGACTAACACTTGACTCATCAGTTGTTTTGGGAGGAGTGTACTTGATAATCCCTGTGGAGTGATTAGCACTGTCCATGAACATAGTATCTCTCAATAAAGGCTGGGTATCATTAACTCTTATTAAATGAGGTATTACACTTGAGAAACTGTGAAGCAGCAGACCAATGTGAGCTACCATTAATATTATTTACAAAGAAGAACACAAGTTAATTTTTTTGAGTTGACTATTGACCATTGGGAAAAACTTGCCATGTCCTACACTTTGTGTAGTATCCTAGGTCCAAATTTAAGGTTCTATTCCCCAAATACTTCAGAAAAGACAGGTATAGTTATAAGTAAGGCCTCTCTAACTTACAGGAGAGCCACAATTGTTATAATATTCTCTACAATGAAATTATTTACTCTTCAGTTAAGGATGTACAACATTGTGATTAGACATTCATATACCTTATGAAGTGCTCACCCTGGTAAGTCTAGTACCTGTATAACATAATAAAACTTGAACATGGAGAAATTGTAGTCAAGAAGGTTTCTTTTCTCTATTCTCAAAAACTTCTTTTTTTAATGGAAGTAAAAACTTCTGTCCTATCTCCTAAGACTGTTGTCAAGGACCAAATGATGTGACATGTGAAAAAAGACTTTGTAATTATAAAATACTATAATTACAGAATAATATAAGGTGTAATGACATTATAAAATACTCTGAGATTTTTTGTTTTGTTTTATTTAAATGTGAAAAAATCCAAAGTGGTGGAGACTTTAAAATCAAAAGGAAAATATGCTATAAATTGCTTACTTTATAACTTAATTTAATTGCTGGATTGCTTTTGGCGATATTGGTAGGCAGTTATAAGACTGAAGTTTCTAAGGTCTGGTCATGTTCTATTTCTTAGTGTGATGATGGTTGCATGATGATGCATTTGTAAAGGTCCATCAATCTGTATGCTTAGTATTTATATACCTTACCGTTAATATGTCATGCTTGCACAAAAAGTATGGAAAAACTTTTGCTTGATTGAAGGTAAAGAGTGGTTTAAAACAACAGGGAAAGGTTAGTAAAAGGCACTGGACAACATTGTGTACAACCTTTTAAATAAAGAAAGCAGCTTAAAATCCAACACAGAATGTGGTAGGGAGTCATCTCGGGGAACTTCAAGGCTGGGGGAGGGGCTGGATATTTATGACGAATATATGTAACACTTCTTCTAATTCACACAACATATATTTCTCAAGCTCTGGGCAAAAAGGAGGGAAGAAAAATGTCCCTGTCCTCCTGGAACTGTTGGCCCCACAGCAAGGGAGCAGCATCACAGCAGACCTCTCTGCCTGCTGGGGAAATGCGATGTCACGGGAAGTTCAAGTAGAGAGTTGGATGGCATTGTAACCTACCACTGGCACAAACCAGTCACATCACCTTCTCAACCAAGATCTAGTCACCTCCAGGTTAGGAAAGTCATTACGTTTCCCAGCATAGAGTAGCTTCTTAGCCTGAGGTTTTCTTCCTTTAAATTTCATATAACAACATCGACACTAATAACCTCTCTGATTCAAAGGCATGATCTGAAGATCATGATCCTGTCTGTGAGGCTTTCCAGAGAAAGACACCATCTGCAGACTGTTGGAGAGGCCACAGGCAACAAAACTGTGGTCGAGCTTTCATAGATTTCTCCATAAAAACTGTACACTCCAGCGTCTGCATCTACAGAATCAAATTTTGTTCAAATCAAGAAATATTTGATTGAGTCTTTCTTTCATACACTTTAATGGAAACTGCAGTTTAAAGAAATGAACACAACAGTTCTTATAATCCCGGATCACACAGTTTGGGAGCAAAATCGGACTTATAAATACAAAAGGAAAAAAATAGAGAAAAGAACAAATCGATGATCAAATACAATATAATCACACTGAAGTGTTTGATGGAAATGGTCATATCCTATAGTGTGCACTCTGACAAAGGACCAAGTGGTCAAATTGAATTTGCGAAGTAACATGTCACATATCTCTATCTTGGATACTCACAGTACACATTAGCCTTTTAAAAGCTCTGGTAATCTACCAAGTAAATATTGTGGTTGACTTGTCTTAACACTGCATTGACCATGTTATTTGACCATGAACCCCTCTTTCATGCATTAAACCTCTCAAGGTTTCATTGGGAATACTGATAGAGTGAAAGCTCTAATGAGAGAAGAGAGAACACAGGCTCTAATTCCCAAATCAATTCTCAATCTATAAGATGCAGATACTTTTCAAAATCATTCAGCTCAACTTGAGATGAAACTGGCAACCAGAGAAAGGAAATGAATGCTAACCTTCCCACAGCTGCCCTTCCCCTCTGTATCCTTTCCCAGTTCTCTTTATCTTGCCGCTGGCTGAAGTACAAAATGCCTTTTCTAAAAACTGGGCAGGTATCTATCTGTTTCTCCCTTAGAGCACTGAGAAATTTTTGTGCTGATCTGTTTTATTTAGGTTTTTCTCTTTCCCATCCCTTTCTGGACTAGGACTCCAAGTTTGTGTCCATAGTACACAGCCTAATGCTTTTGTACAATAAACACATAACTTCAGGGTAATAGAAAAAAAAAAAAAAACAACAACAACCTCCTGGAACATAGTCCACCTCTGTTTAGTTTTCTGTTGGTCACTCTTGAACTGTGTGCCCTTGAATAATTTACTTAACCCCTGTGGATCCTGTCATCCCTATCAGTGAAATAGAATAACAAATATTTGCTTTATGAGCTGCTTTAAAGATCAAATTAGATTTGATGGAAAAGCTTCATAAATGGTAAAGAATGATGCAGATATGAGGTGCTGATGCTTTATTTTATACAGGTAATCACATGCACATGAGATTCCTGAGCTGGGCTAATGGCCGTCCACAGGATACAGTCTTCTCCAGAGATGGCTGTAAACAGATGTGATTTCTCATCAAGATCCACTGCCTAAAAAGCGAGCTTACCTTAGACATTGGACTGGACTGGATCTAAGCCATTATCGGCCTTACAGCACAGTCAGTTATCCTTTTACAACCCTCATGATATCCCCCATGTCATCTTCCTGCTTCTGTCAGGAGAAAAAGAACGGCTTGCCAGGGATCATCTATCAGACCAGAACATCACACATCGCATGCCCACCTGCTCAGGGACCTGAAATCATCAGCAGCTTCAGCTACTCAAACAGCCCCAAGGGCTTCTCCTTATCAATTACACATACAAACAGGGCAGGGAGATGGGTGAGTCTGGTCCAGTACTGACTTTTGTATTAACTGGCTGTGTGACTTCGCCTCTGCACTTAATTATCCCAGTGCCTCTGTTTCCACAACTAGTTTGATTAAGAAGAGTTAAAGTCATTCCTAGCTGGTTTGGCTCAGTGGATAAAGAGTCGCCTGGGGACTGAAGGGTCCCAGGTTCAATTTCAGTCAAGGGCTCAATCCCCAGAAGGGGGTGTGCAGGAGGCAGCCAATCAATGATTCTTTCATCATTGATGTTTCCCTCTTTCCCTTTGTCTCTGAAATCAATAAAAATATATTATTTTTAAAAAAAGAGTTAAAGGCAAATGTTACATTAGAACTTTCACAGAAGTCTCACCACAATCTAAACCGACACTGTGCCAACCGTGGGAAAACACCAGGACCTCAGGACAGCCTCTGCCTTCAGGCTTTCTGTCTGCTGGAGAGTAAGGCCCACCAGGTATCCTCCAATCCCCAATCATCCCTAAAATGCAAAGACAATACTCCAAGTCTTCCTGGGAACACATAAGCCCAAACTAGAGAGCTTTAAAGAAAACCCCATCTCTCTGTATCTAAAGTGTTAAAGAAAATCCCCTTCTGAACTAACACTGAGGAGTTCTGTGTGAGTCTGTGTCCCTGCTGAGAAAATTCTATGGCTTCTTTCACTGATTTTTGGACACCAGGATCATCCTGACAGATGGCAATGGGCACGCACCAGTCCTGTAGTCTGGGATGTGACCTCAGTCCACCAAATCGCTCTGGATGGAGGGACAGGATGGGGGCTCTGGCCACAGATCTTTATATACGCATTTGACATTTGGTGACTTTATTGCAAATAGAGCAAGAGCATGCAATTGCCCTTTCAGCAGAATGAAAAATTCTGGGAATTTTATAGGGCTATTATGCATTGATCCATAAAGTGCTGAAGATTCAAGTGACCCTAGTTTCAACAAGTATGCCTTATCTTCACCATACAGCCACTTGGAAAAAAACAGTAACCTCCCAGAGAGGTGCTCAAGCAGTGTGCAGTGGGAGCTTTGAAAATGCTTTGACAAGAAAATTAAGCAAGAGGGTGAAACATATACTAAAAATATATGTATACTGACAGTACAAATGAGGCATTTTGTGGATGCACCATAAACTTTTCAGGAGCTTTCCCCCCACTCCCAATGCAAAGCTAATTAACAGTCACTGAATACCTACTATGTGGACCCTCTGTGGATCCACATAGTCACTGAATACCTACTATGTGGACCCTCTGTGGATCCTAAATGCTAAAGGATGAAACAGATTTTAACATGCCCCAGGCATCTAGGAACTCACAACCTAGTAGGAATCTCCAGCATGCATGTTGAGTGTAGTTAAAGGCTGAATTCTTTGTTCAATATTCCAATCCCTGCCTCTGCCACTTAGTATCTGTGCAATATTTAGCTAGTTACTTATTCTGTCTGTGCCTTAATTTCCTCAACTGTAAATTAGAGGGAATAACAGTGCCTACTTAACTGTTTGTTGACAGAATGAGTTAACATTACGTAAAATGCCTAAAAGAATATTTGCTGTTATTTCTTTAACTATACAAAGTAGTTTAGCTGTATTTGCTATTATTAAGTACTAGAGGCCCCGTGCACGAATTTGTGCAGCAGTGGGCTTGGCCTGGCCTTCAGGATCAGGCCAAAATCAGCTTTCGGACATCCCCCAAGGGGTCCCGGATTGCAAGAGGGTGCAGGCCAGGCTGAGACCCACCAGTGCATGATCAGGGCCGAGGAGGGACGCAGGAAGTTGGCCAGCCAGGGAGGGACCACAGGAGGGCTCCAGGGCATGTGCAGCCTGTCTCACTCAGTCCCGATCGGCTGGACCCAGCAGCAAGCTAACCTACTGGTCAGAGAATCTGCCATCTGGTGGTCAGTGCACATCATAGCAAGCGGTTGAGCAGCCTTAGCATTCATTAGCATATTGTGCTTTGATTGGTTGAATGGCCTACCGAATGACCTGGCACTTAGCATATTAGGCTTTTATTATATAGGATATAGGATACAAATGAGTCCAAGCATGATGCTCTAAGGAAGGAATCACAAGCATTTTAATATGGAGAACAGAATAAGGAAAGTATGGAGGGGAGGGGACCTCTTTGAACATGATGGGCTTTACTGCTGCACTCTGAAGGTGGATAACACTCCAAAATGTATCCATGCAGTAAGAAATGCATTTTGGGCAAAATTAAAATAAAGCAAGCCTTACTGTTTCCACTGAGCATAGAACAGGAAGAATGAGTTGTTGAAAAATTCTAATTAGATGAATATTATCTTGCAGTTATGAAGTCCCTAACACCATGGACCAAGCATCGCAATTAGAAATGGGAATTTCATTCTGCACATCATTTCAAGGGCGTACACTCCTTGAAGCTGCTAATCATATCGATGCATGGTGACCACATTCTGCCCTAGGTAGCAGCACAGCCATCAGAGGAGTCAACAGAACATTACCCAAGCAACTGGGCCATAACAGGCATGTTTGATTATGCTGACTCTGCCAGCTGAAGAATGGAAAGCTTTCTCATTAGCACAAAACTACATTTAAAACACTTTGCCATTCACAAAGTTGTTGTTCCCCCTCCCCCCCCACACACACACACATATTCATTTAAACCTCAGAAGACTGCCAGCAGTTTGGTATTTAATAGCAATTTCATTTTACAAGAAAGAGGACTGATTTCCCCAAAGTGGCACAGAAAATAAATGGTGAAACCAGTGGGTGTTCAAACTCAGATTTCTTGACACCAAATCTCATGATCTTTCTGCTCTGTGCTCCCTCTCTGCTCCTGCTGTCATTACTTTAAACATTTGTGTTAGAGATATGGGGGCCCAGAAGCACTATTTTCAGAAAACACTATTTACAGAAAAAGTAGTGATTTCCCCGAAGTGGCCCAGATAATAAATCGTGAAACCAGTCTTCAAACTCAGACATCCTGACACCAAATCTCATGATCTTCCTGTTACACGCATCCTCTCTGCTCTTGTTGTCATTACTTTAAACGATTGTGTTAGAGACATTGGAACCCAGAAACACTGCTTCCTACTGGAGTCCCAATGTCTGTCTTCTGCTTAGCAAACAATCTCAGCATCTGTCATGTCCCAAAGAAAACCCCCTGTTGCTCCATGCCATTGATCTGTAGCTGTCGCCAACAACAGGACCTGAATGCCTGCCGTGGCCCTGGGAATTTTAAATAAGAAATCAATGAGAGATGCTGGTAAGTGGTTCTGTAATTGTCTAGGGGCGGATAAAACCATGGTGGAATAATAATATCAAAATGCTGGCTACATGAATGATCCTGCAGTGAATTACCACAGGGGACTCCAACTCTAAAGCCTCGGGTGGCACATCTGCATAATTAATCTTACTCTGCAATAACCCCACAGGGTCAGCGAGATCTGCATTCTGCAGCCGGAATTACTGTCTTATTATTCAGTCCCCTCTGGTGTTTCTTCAGATTTAGGAAAATAATATAAGATGTAGCAGCTCTGTTCATACAGACAGGGTTTAAAGGATCGCCAAGTTACAAAAAAATCTTCACAATCTTGTTTGGTAGACAAAAGATGAATTCAATACATCTGTCTAAAGGCTATTGATATATTTTTTAATTGTATTATTGCATTAAGTTAGACCCTCTGAAGGCCACATATTGATCCATATTGTCCAGCTTGGGCTTCTATAGAATGCTTTTTAAAATATACAGTAGGTCCTCAGGTTACATAGGAGATGCGATGTAATGCAATTTTCTCCGTAAGTCAGAGCTCACCTACATAAGCACCTATGTCACTCACGTGGAGCACATACACAGTAGTAATGAAGTGAAACAGTAAAAAAGACTTTAAAAGAAAGATAACTATTCCTGACCTTTACTTGTGGTAAATAAATAATAAAAAACATAAAGCACATATGTACATACATCGAAATGACAAAACTTTTTTTATATATATAAATAAATGGGAGATGGCGACGTAACCATGAAACAATCTACATGGAGTCTGACATAACCTGAATACTGTCTGTATATGTTTTGGTATTGTGTCCTCATTTTAGAGAAACATTGGGTGATTAATATTAGGTTTAAAAAAATGAGATTAAAAGTTATCTTTTTCTATAGGATTTCTGGGGGTCTTTATAATGCTAATGTATGCTGTGAAACTAAATTACTTAGAAATCATTTATAGTGCTCCTCAAACTTAATTGACTTTATGAATCTCTGTTTAGAATATCTCCAAGCACTAGGATTCTTGGCAGAGTTTAGAAATGCTGACTGAGGTTCTTTCAGAAAAATAAGGGGTTTCATCTGTATAAGGCAACAGACCAAGCTGGAGAAATTCCTGTAAATTCTCTCATGGGGCATATTAGAAAAAAACTCCTAGTGAAATAAGGGTCATGAATTCTTAATTGGGGGGGAAAGTGGGAAATTCTAATCAATTTTCTAATTTGCTGAGCTATCCCTATGGCAAGCTGATGTAGAAAAAAATATCATAATGGTTACCTAAAATGAGACATAAGACATGCTGCTGAATTTAAGTATAGTGATGTTACGCTCGGCCAGTATAGCTAATTGGAGTTACTTCTGATTCCACTTCTAGCATTTTGAATGTGTGAAGCCTGTTGCAAAATCAGAACATTAGATGCCATGGAGAAAGAAAAGGAAAACAAGGGGAGCTATTATTTTTCCAATTGTAGAAGGAAACAGTACAGATGATGAGACCCAGTAAATAACCCCTTTCCCTCTGTGACCTTAATATATGCTAAAAAATTAGAAGAGCTATTATTTTTAACTGTCTTCCCTTCTCTAAAAAGAGAGAAAGATGAGGAAATGTGTGGGTTCATTAGGCTGACCTAAAAATCAGTAGTAGTTTTTTTGCACATGTATACCCTTTCTATTCACTGACACTTGAAAACAGACTAAAATATCATTCTCCAAAGTTGCTCCCTGCAAAAGTTTACCACATCACAAACAAGAAGGTGGTAAAAGCCTTAGGAAAGTTTTCAGGGCTGAGAGGACACTTATAAAGGCTGACTGATGACCAGGACCAAATCAATTTTCCCACACAGCTCATCTTAATTCTTTTCCCCTGATATCCTTCGTTCGCCATTCTGGATTTGGTGGCAAAACTCCACTATCCAAACCGTTTTGCTCCACTCCTCATATAACCTGGACTCCGGCCACAGGTGCACATAGAAATAGTGTTATAAATCACACCCTTCCTCTCTTCCCTCTTAATCAGCCCTCTGCCTGGAATGCTCGTCTTCACATATACAAACACTGCACATCCTTCAAGATCTATTTCCAAAGCCATTTCCTTCACGGTACCTCCCTTCTTATCTTGGCCAGATGCAATGTATCCCTTCTCCCTACATCTTTCCCTTAATGTCATATTTAATTCTTTACTGAAGTTAAGTGTGTATGTCTTCTTTCTTGAGACCCTTGAGAACAGGGCCCACCTCTGATGAATGCTTATCTCAGGGGCAAAGCCTGAAGCCGGGCACACGGAGAGTGCTCAGCGCTGTGCACTGAATGATTGCGAGCTTCTGTATGAAGCAGCAGATCATCTACCCATGGCAGGGTGTTCCTACAGGCTTCTCCCCAGTCTAGGAAAATACCATCATTCTTTCCATTGTTTTCCACACCTCCAGTCTCTCAACACTCATTTCTCCAGATCATCTTTAGGGACGTGTGTTCTCACTGAAATCTGTCAGTTTACAAGAATACCCTGCGACTGCCATCTGCTTTGTCAGTGTAAGACTTGGTTATGCCTATAATACACACATTTGCACTTATCCTGTGCTTGAGGATGACATTGAACAAGAGAAGACCCCCAGTGACTCCTGCCCCAGTATCCACATAGGGAACTCCTGGGACTAGCCCTGGAATATTATTGAATTTGGATTCACGGTGTTGGATTCAATATTACTGCTGCTCATTATTTTTTTGGCCAGCATGAAATTTCCTATGCATGCTGCTGCTGGAGAAAAAGAAAAGTCCCTTCTTCCTACTGGATATTTTCCAGGAGATGACTGTATTTCTAACTAACCCCTCCAAAGCTCTGAGGAAGCATCTAGATTTAGAAAGAGCCAATGAGAGAACATAACAAACATGACTTTGGTCCCTTTCTATCTCTTCCCAAAATTCGAACTCTAGAGATTTTTAAATATATATATATATATTTGTTGATTTCAGAGAGAAAGCAGGAGGGAGAGAAAAATAGAAACATCCATAATGAGAGAGAATCATCAATCAGCTGCCTCCCACATGCCACCTACTGGGGATCAAGCGGGAAACCCAGGCAAGTGCCCTGAACAGAAATTGAATCATGGCCTCCTGGTTCATGGATAGATGCTCAACCACTGAGCAACACCAGCTGAACAACTCTAGTTGTTTTAAACCTGGAGCAGGATGCAATCAGGAACCTGGTGCACAGACAGTGGAGTTATCAGGCAGGCTAGGAGTATGTGTGGGGAGGAGAGAACCTCCAGAAATTTAACTTTGAGAACAATATCTGTTCATTCAACACATATTTTCCAATTCTCTGCTAGGTACCTTATTCAACAGAAATAATCCACACATTGACAGTATACCCAGTACTTCTTTTCAGGTCTTATGTTATTTGATATTCACAACACTTATTCAGAAAGGAATATGATTTTCCTGTTTTACAAGATGAAGAAATTAGGTGCAAAAAGGTGAAGTATCTTACTCAAGCTATCATAGCAATCAAATAGCAAAGCTGGGTTTTAAATAAGGTTCTCTGATTGCAGCAGATTGTCAGCCTTGATGCTTTTACATTTTTCTCCCCAGTGCCTGTGGTAGGCTAGAAGCAAAACAGGGGAAGGAACTGCTCCTTAATTTAGTTTGCTGTGTATCACAAAATACAACAAAAGATCAATTAAGAAAGATCAAAGATTCACTAAAGCAATGACAGTAGAAAATGTCAAGCTACATAAGTAAAATCCAAGAATTATAAGCAATAATAGTTAACTATAAAAGCAGTTTTTATTACTTTGGAAATAAACAAAGTGACACAAATTAGACATTTCTAGGAACGGCACAGACTTAGATTATTTATAATTAGTGTACCATCATGTAAATAAAGGGGGCACCACTTTCAACATTCCTTTTTCCCTGCTTGACCAGCCCGCCCCTCGCCCACAACATTCAATGGTTGTAATGTGGTTTTCCCCCTTCAGTTTACCAAGAAAATACTTTTGTGTTTCGAATCTTGGCAAACAGAACTCTTCTTCCTTCTCTATGCAGTTTCCTTTTTATTCAATTTATTGGAGACATTGGTTAATAAGATTATATAGGTTTCAAGTGTACAATCCTATGATACATAATCTAAATATTGCATTGTGTGCTCACCACCCAAAATCAAATCATCTTCTATCACCATATATTGGTCCCTTTTAGCCCTTATTACCCCCACTGCCTGACTGCCTCTGAAAACCACCATACTGCTGTCTGTGTCTGTGAGGTGTTTTGTTTGTTTATTTTCTTGTTTGTTCATCTGCTGCTTTCAGTTTTAAATCCCACAGATGAGTAAAGTCATATGGTTCTCAATTTTTTCTATGTGACTTATTTCACTTAGCATGATATTCTCAAGGTCCATCCATGTTGCTGCAAATCACCCTGGTGGCCCCTGATCTCATCCAGGCAGTTTTTAATGGGTAGATTAAAATGCTAATGGTGGCCTTTACCAGGGGCTGAGGGAACAGGGAATTAGTGTCTAAAAAAGGGTACAGTTTCTGTTGAAATTTGGGAAGATGTGAAAGTTCTAGAAATAGATGGCCATGACAGTTGAACAGCAATGTGAATGCACTTAATTTAAAATGGTTAAATGGTAAGTTTTATGTATATTTTGCCACAGCAAAAAAATAAATAAAAATTTAGAAAGGTGAATGAATTTTCACATCAGATTCCAACAGGAAGGTATATAATTTGTTACACAAAGCCAAAGACAAACCTCAGCTGAATCTCTAGTTGATCATAAATTCAGAAAAAAACTAAGGCTTAAATTCTGAATTGCATTAGTTAAACACATGAAATAAGTTCTAGCCTCTGTAAGAAGAAACACAAGTTAAAAATATGAGGCTTCATTCTTCTTATTGAAAATATGGGAAATGATTTCCTGCTGCTCCTTTTTGTCAGAGCATTTATTTTAGGAAAATACTAATAATTGGGCACTTTCTCATCTCTTTCAATAAGTCCTTTTGAAGACTAGATAAGTCTCTTGTCGACTCGGTGCCAAAGAAATGTCTTTCTCAGAGACCTGGGGATCATCCTTTTGAAATATAAGCATCAATTTAGGGGTGATATCTCCCAGTCTCTATGGGAAGGCAAGAACCTAAATCCAGTGGTGCATCTTTCTCCAAGTTACAGAGTCAGATCCAGCAACCCCATTTCTGAGTGTTTATCCAAAAACATTAAAATCAGGATCTTGAAGTCATATCTTTACTCCATATTTATTGCAGCACTATTAATAAAAGCCAAGATGTGGGAAAAACCTAAGTGCCTCTCCATAAATGAATGGACAAAGAAAATGTTGTAATACTATACAGACTTAGAAATGAAAGAAATTCTTCAATATGTCACAAGAAGCATAAGCTTTGAGGATATTGTAGTAAGTGGAATAATCCAGTAACAGAATTAGAAATGCTGCACGATTCCACTTATATGAGTAACATAAAATAGTCAATTTCATAGAATCAAGGAGTGGAATGGTGATTACCTAGGACTGGGAGAGGGGGGCAATGGAAGTTAGGAATCAATGGAAGCTAAATAAGCTTGTACAACATTATACCTACAGTAAAAATAATGCATTGCAGACTTAAAATTTTGTTAAGATTGTAGATCTTATATTAAGTATTCTTATCACAATAAAATATAGTTAAAAATAAAGATATGAAAAGTTTTTATTTCCGTTGGATAAAGCCTATTAAATAACATAGGTAGTCATCCCTATTACCAGGTAAAGTCAGGATGGACTATGTGCTACAAATAATGTTACCAAAGACAACTTAAAGACAAGTTATTGGTCATCTTGAAAACTCATGTGCAATAGGCTGTGTGGCTTTATAAAAGGGTGACATTTCTTATTATCTTTGCAGTTTCTTAGTGGATTGCCTGTGATATGCATCACATCTGGTTTAATGCTTATTCAAAAATAAAGGTGTTTTCTTTCTCTCTTATCATTGTGGAGAGGATTTTGGGGTTGAGTAGTTTTGTTTTTAATTATATTTCCCCAATACCTCCTAAGCTTATAACAAGTATAAAATTTACTACAATAAATATTAGAGGGAAAAATAACTAAAACACAGACACACACAAGAATGAAGACTAATTCTTGTTATTGCAAGCTAGCAGCTAAACAAGAAGAAATGGTCAAATAAATTTCTGGAAGGAAAAAATAATAAATTTTAAAATAATGAGTTAGTATTGAGATCTTGAAGACTAATAAATGGTTCACTGTATATCCAGGAGAGGAAGAAATTTCCCTACAGACAAGCTCATAAGAAAGGTTTGCAAAATGCCTCCCAAACAGAATTCTGTGCTTCTTGAGGCTTTTGGTCTCAGAATCAAAATCATACAAACATTAGTCCACCAAAGGCAAAAAACAACAACAACAATGGAAGGACAAAAGGGAAAAAGAGGCCTTGTGATAGAGGAAGGTAGTGAGTGAGATGGAGAGAAAAAGAAAGAGGATGAGAATATGACAGTGAACAACAGTAACCAGAATTCATAAAAACTAGTCCTTCAATGCCCTAGTAAACTTCCTGCCATTTCTGCACACCCAGTATTCCTGAATTCCTGTGAATAAAAACTCTATGATAACTGTGATGCATGTGTGTTAGTATGTATCCTCTTTTACCTTATATTGCATCTACTGTCTATTTCATGTGAGTACCTTAGTCTTGAAGGCAAAACTAGTTGTGTTTTACTTTTATAATTCACTTTTTTGCATCCACTGAAATGCAACACTGAGAACAAAGAACTAGAAAATATCCTATGCAAATTGACCCTAACAGCAGAACCACTGGGAATGACTGGTCACTATGACACACACTGACCACCAGGGGGCAGACGCTCAATGCAGGAGCTGCCCCTTGGTGGTCAGTGCACTCCCACAGGGGAGCTCTGCTCAGCCACAAGCCAGGCTGATGGCTGCCAGTACAATGGTGGTTGTGGGAGCCTCTCCTGCCTCCTTAGCAGCACTAAGGATTTCCGATTGCAGCTTAGGCCTACTCCCTGCTGGCAAGTGGACAACCTCCAAAGGCTCCTGGACTGCCAAAGGGATGTCTGACTGCCACTTTAGGCCCGATCACCCAAGGAGCAGGCCTAAGCCAGCAGGTGGACATCCTCTGAAGGTTCCCAAACTACAAAAGGGCACAGGATGGGCTGAGGGACCCCCCTCAAGTGCACAAATTTTTGTGCACTGGGCCTCTAGTCTTCTATATAATAGAAATAGAAATAGTTAAACAATTTTATAATTTTTAAATAAATATATGTTTTTATTGATTTTAGAGAGAGGAAGGGAGAGGTATAGAGAGATAGAAACACCAATGAAAGAGAAATATCAATTGGCTGTCTTCTTCATGCCCCCTACTGGGGATCTAGCCTGCAACCTGGGCATATGCCCAGACAAGGAATCAAATTGAACCATGTGTTGATGCTCAACCATTGAACCACATCAGCTGAGCCAATTTCACAATCTTAACAAAATGGATGAAAATAGAATTACATACCCAAGTTTATTTTTACTAATAGGAAGAAAATCACAAGATCCACTGGGATTATTCTTATGTAGGTTAAATTATCATCTGGTTACTTATTTTATTTATAATTATACTAGGGGCCCGGTGCACAAAAATTTGTGCACTCGGGGTGGAGGGAGTCCCTCAGCCCGGCTTGTGCCCTCTCACAGTCTGGGACCCCTCAGTGGATATCCTATGATGGCCCCAGTCTGCCAAGCGCCTTCTGTGTGTGTGTGTGTGTGTGTGTGTGTGTGTGTGTGGCCACTGGGGACCTGCCCCAGCCGCATCAGAGGCTTGGAGCAGTCCTCCTGTGTGTGTCTACCTGCTGGGGGCCGGCCCCCAGGTACACTGTGGAGGCTTGGAGCAGGCACCCACCCTATGATGATCTCTCAGACTCTTGCCCTCCCCTGCATGTTGTTCTCTTTTTTGAGCTGTGGCCAGGGCTGGGTGCGGCCTGCCTCCCAAGCTTGCCTACTGCCCATCTTCCTCCAGCCACCAGAAAGCAGGGAAAACCCCGCCTCGTGGTCAGGCCAGCCTTTTCCTGCTCCCTGATCCCCGGAAGGGGTCTGGGGAGC